>CM075014.1:5001627-5064041 GCA_037576675.1 Pangasius sanitwongsei | reverse complement strand
GCCACGCCTCCTTCACTAGGGCTGATAGACACAGAGGCCACGCCTCCTTCACTAGGACTGATAGACACAGAGGCCACACCTCCTTCACTAGGGCTGATAGACACAGAGGTCACACCTGTGTATCCTTAATTTTTTTCTGGCTTAAAGACAAGTTCTTGTGTCAGAAACCCTGTCTTTTACAGCTATACCCAAGAAAAATCTGGCAACCTTAGAGGCGTGAACAACACACAGGTCATTTGCATAACCTGAAATAGTGCAGCCAGGAAATCGACTTAAGCATGTGCATAACCTGTCTTTGAATATTTATTTAATTTCCCCATGAACTGTAAATACTGATGCAACCTTTGGACTTAAGTCACCAACTCTGAATACGTCCCCTTGTCTCCCTTATTGAGTGAGGATACAATTTCAGACAGAGCATGTGTTTTAAATGACAGCTATACTGAGATATATTGTGACCAGTGACATTCCAAAATTGTGACTTTATTTAGTTCGACAGCTCACTCATTTCCATTTGTGGTTATCACTGCAGTTCAGGCAAATTACAGCAAATATCAGTTCACTGTTATTATTTTTTTCATGTATGCACTTATAATCAAAGCTGCATAGTATAAAAAAATGCTTTTTAGGCCAGAAATCTAAAGACAGATGGAAGAGCATTCTCATGTTTTCCTGTGTGTGTCAGCATTGCCTGTATAGCGCACTTTCAGCTACAGCGCCATCTGCTTGCAGAACAGTCAGTACTCATCACTGCACCTCTCATTCTCTCCCCTGCAGCTAGAGCAAATCCAGAAGCACGCCTGGTATCTGTGAGTATTGATTGTTTCTGTCTGAGCCAGTGTGGTCAATTCATAGTGATGTATTTCAGCTGCATAGCGTGTATTTGTGCATGCCTTGTGTGAATTGCATGTGTGAATGCATGTTTAATTATGAGCTCTTGCATTATAAGACATTTTTATAAACAATTTATCACTTCCATCACTTATATATATATATATATATATATGTGTGTGTGTGTGTGTGTGTGTGTGTGTTTTATTGCTCTTATACCACAGATATTTGCCAGTGGTTATTTTTACATAATACTTTTTAATCCATTTATAATTATATTTAATACAAGTTAGTTCCTGTTATCGCTTATGTTTTAGCAGCTATAAACAGTTGTTCCCTCACCAGCCTCTCTTTATTCTTTTCTTGAATTTATTAAGACAAAAAAATGCAGCTTTTCATGTTACCGAGAACCTGGAGAATGCAAACTTATCTGTCCTGAAGACTTGACCTTTCTGGAAAGTGTATTTACAGTTACAAAACACTGACACTGGAGACTCCTTTCTTAAATATTAAATAAAATTTCCTTACATAAAGTGTCACCATATTACAAATGGTCCCTTTTTTGTTAAGTAACATGTTTTCATAAACACATATATTAATGCATTTATTATTAGTCTTAGATTGTGTGTGACACTCAAGTCTTTGTGAATAAGTTAATTAGAACTATAGAAACAATAAACTTTAAAAAATTTAATGAACAGCACCTGACCAATCGGTTTCGAGTATTCAACAGTACTGTGGTAGAAGTATTCTTATTGGCTGGAGTCAGTAGCGGCAATAACACACAACACATATGTAATGAATTGCTGTAATGGGGTCAATATCAAATGGCTTGGAATAATTATTTAAGGGGAAGAGATACAGTGTATTTCATATAGAATGAGAGATATGCTAACTAAAAGGCTGCACTTTCTCAATTTGGGAATTTGTGAAACAAACTGATAGTCTGTCCTACTCTGTGGATTTGTATACGGATCAGTTTTCAACTTTGTTTAATTGCTAAATGATGACATGGTAGACTCTGACATGTATGTATATGAAATTTTGATGGTGTGTGTGTGTGTGTGTGTGTGTATGTCAGGTCAGGCCGTAATGAGCCATGTCCAGAGCAGCCGCCACCGAGGCGCGTGTGTGTGCGGAGGATTCTTTCTCTGACGGAGCTGGATCCGGACGTGTTGGAGAGCATGCACTCTCTGGGATGCTTTCGAGATCGAGTCAAACTGACCCGAGACCTGCAGTGTGAAGAGTGATCACCATTTAAAAATCCTTGCAACCCAGTCACAACAATCATCATTGAATTAGTATCTAATGCACCGTATTGGCCTTTCTGTCATCCTTACATCTGCAATAAACTATTACATAAGTATAAACTAACAGCTGAGGTGAATCCGGGGCTATACAATGTATCAATGGTGAATTGTTATTGCAAAGTTATTGGGCCTGGTGATACTGATATATCACAGAGGCTTAAATATGTAAATGAACCAGTCCCTAAATTTGTTATTGTGTGATGTGACCGGCCTGACCATTATTCAAATATTTAATATGCAAATGAACCCTCTAGCCAATCACTAAAAGCAAGTCTGGCCTTTTGCATCATGCTTCTAAAGCATCCTAGGGTTTCATAAAGGCACAATATAACTTTGTGTATAATTTTGTTATCTTTATTATTTAGTGGCATGACACTGACACACATCAATCATAACCATAATAATGAATGACAGGAATATCAGTGCATTACTCTCTCTCTATTTCACTCATGTCTATCACAGGGACAACCAGGAGAAGATGATCTATTACCTCTTACTGGACCGCAAGGAGCGCTATCCCAGCTACGAGGATGAAGACCTGCCACCCAGAAATGATGTAGGTCAGTACAGTATGGCTTCGTGGTGGAATGGTATGAAAAATCCACCGCATGATAAATTAACATTTACAAATTACATAACATTTAACTCAGGTGTGAAATTTCTAGAACACTATTTAAAGTGCTAAGTGCAGCCTGCATGGTGGGTAGCGTCGCCACCTCACAGCTCTAGGATACCCGGTTTGATCCTGAGTTTTGGGTTACGTTCTGCGTGGAGTTTCGCATGTTCTCCCTGTGCTTGTGTGGTTATCTTCTGGGTTTTCTGGTTTCCTTGAACGTCCCAAAAACATGCCCAGTAGGTGGATAAGCTATGCTAAATTGCCCCTAGGTGTGAAGGAGTGTGTGCATGGTGGTCTGTGATGGACTGGTGTGCCATTCAGGGTGGATTCCCTTCTCACACACAGTGTTACAGGGGTTGGCTCTGGATCCACTGCAACCTGGGCCAGTATTAAGCAGTTACTGAAGATGAATCAATGAATGAGTTATGGTCCTTGGCATGGTATGATTTCCCTTCATAAAGTAAGCTGGGGAAGTGGTAGCTCAGTGGTGAAGATGTTGGGCTTCTGCTCGGAAGGTTGAGAGTTCAAATCCCAGCACCTCCGTGCTGCCACTGCTGGGCCCTTGAGCAAGGCCCTTAACCCTCAACTGCTCAGTTGTATAAAAATGAGATAATTGTAAGTCGCTCTGGATAAGGGCGTCTGCCAAATGCCATTAATGTAATGTAAGCTACTCTGAGACTTTTCATTATAGCATATTTCAAGAGACCTGCTTCTTTTGGAAATAATATTTTATCTTTGCTAGTTTCATGTTACTTCACTTGCTTTTTTTTTTTTTTCCATTTTACCGTAACATACACTATATGGCCAAAAGTTTGTGGAGACCTGATCATCATACCTATATGTGGATCTTCCCCAAACTGTTGCCACAAAGTTGAAAGCACACACTTATCTAGAGTGTCTTTGTATGCTGTAGCATTAAGATTTCAACCCCACTGAACACCTTTGGGATGAACTGGAACGCCGGCTGCACCCCAGGACTCCTCGCCCAACATCAGTACCTGATCTCACTAATGTTTTTGTGGTTGAATGAACACAAATCCCAACAGCCACGCTCCAAAATCTAATGGAAAGCCTTCCCAGTAGAGTGGAGCTTATTATAAGTGCAAGGGGGCGGGAGTAATCCTGATAGGGGATCTTCAACAAGCACATATGGATATGATGCTCAGATATTCACATAATTTTGGCCATATAATGAGTATAGTATGTATCAAAAAAAATGTTTAACTGCATAAAAGATCTGATACTCAGATATGGACTTTCTTTTGCTGTCACACTAAAATCATAACAAAAAAAGTCATATTTTGTTTTATCTTCAATTTACCAGTATATTATCACATCTCAAGTGTAGTATTGTTCCCAGCTCCAAATCTCTCTCATCTCAACCATGATGATACACACCAGCATTCTAACAAAGAGTATCGGGGCTGCAGCCGTTTACCACACAGGACTGTGTTTCTAAATGTCATGTTTAGTATATCTGATACGTTACATGCTGCTACTTCATGGTTTAGACAGATGTAATGTTCCGTTTTGCACACTTACATCATTTTGCATCATTTGGTTTATCCTGATTCTGTTCCTATTGTTCTGTGTAGTGAGTGTGTAAGGTGTCCTGTGTTATTTATTGTACTGTGCCACACTATCACACTATCTGCATTTATACTGTCCTCTATGTGGAGCTCCTATCTCTATTATACAGTTAAAATGTTACAGCACATTATTATTTTGCCCCATTGTAATCAATTTGGATATCAATTTGACTAGAGTTCATTTGTTGATGTGCTTTTGAACATGTGTATTTTGTGAGTGAAGATCCTCCACGGAAGCGTGTGGACTCGCCCATGCTGACCCGTCATGGCCGCTGCCGGCCAGAGAGGAAGAGCCTGGAGGTGCTGAGTGTGACGGAGCAGGGCTCCCCTACACCCCCCCGCAGGGCGCTGGACACCTCTGCACACAGCCAGAGGTACACACACACACACATGCACATATACACACGCAACTGTACCACTGAGCTCCCCATTGTGACTGTGACAAAAGTTTGTCTTTCAAAAGTTGTGATGGCCAGTAACCAGAATATATTTACTGTACTGAATTTTACTATGTAAGGAATAAAAAGCACCAAGGGCCATGCTGTTATAGGAATATAATCAGTGAAGGTGTGAAGTGATGCCTGTTACCACCTCAAAGTTATTTTCTAATAGCAGCATGCCCCAAAGTGTTTCTTTCCTCTTATACCACAACTACTTGCACCACTAACATTTTTGTAAATTAAAGAATGACATGTTTTATCTGCTTGTAGGTATATTTGCTGTTATATCACTTATGTTCTAGTCATTCCCTCACTAGCTTCTTTTTTCTTCTCTCTCTCTTGAAGTTAATAAGACAAATAAACAGCTTGTCCTGTTACCACAAACTGCAAAACAAAAAGTGCCTGACACATCCTGAAGACTTTTTTGTGTTGGAAAACTTAAAAAAAAAAAAAAAAACAGCTTTAGCTCTGACCATTGTAAATTTTCATTCTAAATGAACACCTCCTCACAGAAAACTTCACCATACCACATTTTTATGATCTGTTTATGTCCCAGTGAGTGAGTTGTTGCTATAGAAACGATAATGTATTATAACCTGTGAATTTGAATTATAGCCAGTCCTATTGTCAGAGCTGCTGTTGAAAATTAAAAAGCTTCAGATTCAAGAATTTAACAGTGCTGTTATAAACATAATTAATTACATTATTATATCCAAAAAAAAATCACATATTAAAGTATATGTTGAAAATTTTGTAGTTGTTAAATGTTATTTCTGATTGCAAATGCCTTTTTTAAAAAAAAACAAAAACAAAAAAAAAAACAGGAGTGTATTTTCCTCTTAATTTTAGCACTGGTAATTAGCAAATGAAATGAATCAATGTGTTAAATGAGGCAGAATGTTAAACTCTGAAGTGCCATGGTGTTTGGGTCTGGAGCCTAACATCTCTGTTTTATCGGTTCTCAGATCACGATCAGTAAGTGGAGCATCTACCGGTCTCTCCTCTAGTCCTTTAAGCAGTCCCAGGGTAAGAGAATGTTGGCCAAAACACTTTGATATCTCATTTTGTTTTTTTGTTTTTTTTTTGTTCTAGACGTTTTTTTTAAATTAGACTATTTAAGTCTACAGGTTGCAACTTTAAATGGATTACGTCTATAAAGAAAAGCAAACTGTAGAATGAGACATATATTGTACACTTTTTCTGAGAAAGCCCAACACGAAGTTCATGCTTGTTATTATTCCATAATTCACTTCAGCGCAAAAAGAAAGCTCACATCTTCTGAAAGCCCACACACATCTTTTCAAAACACTCTCCACACTGCCTGACTGTCCATCTGTCATATCACCCATCGCTCATTTCCACTCCTTTCCTTCTCTCCATCTTCTGCTGCCTTTTCCTCACTCCCTGCTGCATTTTTCCACTCCATGTCATCAGAGCCCGGTGTTCACATTCAACCAATCTGAAGTTGCCACTGCCACCAAACCCCGCACTGTGAGCTCTCGCGAGTCTAAAACCCAGACTTTGCCATCCAAAACTCCTCCTGAGCGACCCCGGCTCCACTCCATGAAATCCCTTCCGCTTCGCTCCTCTTCCTCACGCTCACCCTCTCCTTCTCCACTCCTCTCACCAATCCCTCGCTTCCTCTTTTCCCCTGCCCCATCAGCTGCGCTGAAATCCGTCACTAAATGCTCCTATCCGATGTCCCAGGTGACCCCTCAGGGTTCGCCCCTGCCCACACCTCTGGGCACCCCCGTCCATCACCCCCACCCTCCCCCTTCCTCCTCCTCTTCCTCCCGTGCTGAAGGAGGAGGTGTTGGCTCGCTCTCGCTGACTCCACCCACTAGCCCAGGAGGAGGCGGTGCTGGCATGGCAGCCAGCAGCTCTGCCCACTGGAGGTCCAGATTCAATTCATTCAAGAACAACCTGCTCGGCTCGCCGCGCTTCCACCGCCGCAAGCTGCAGGGTGGGTGTCAGCACGTTAGCAAACGTTCTAATTGTATATTGACATAATTACAATGCGTTGATGAAATAAGGAGTTACATTCATATGTTTGTCACTTTCTGGTATTTTAGTGCCCACTTCTGAGGACATGTCAAGCCTTACACCAGAGTCCAGCCCTGAGTATGTATCAGAAGAGCACTGATAATGAAGTATGGTTTAGATGTTCATCAAGTGTCATGGGATGTGTTACCTGTTGCCTGTCATTGATTGGGTGTGTTTCTTTGCCTTTAGGCTGGCGAAGCGCTCCTGGTTTGGCAACTTTATCAGCTTAGAGAAGGAGGAGCAGATCTTTGTGGTGATCAGAGACAAACCGCTCAGCTCAATCAAGGCGGATATCGTACACGCCTTTCTCTCTGTGAGTCTGATTCGCATGTAGGATTTTGCTGCAGTACTGTTGGTTAAACCGGATAGTGAAATTTTTTCCATGTACTCTGTGAATGTACACATGTACGATGCAATACACTGTCCATTTCCTGATGGGTATATATGAGCACCTTGTAAGTTATTTTACAGACCAGTGCTTTTTATAATTTGCAAGTAAATTCATGGACCAGGAGAATTTTTATGACTATTTTATCGCATCAGATCATTGCAGAATTTCACATAAAAACTTGATCATTGTAACTCAGAAATTCCCAAAGTTACCTGTGTATCCACTGTGAAACAAATACACCCATCACCTTTAACTGTCTTCCAAACATCAAGGTCACTAAGTTAACATTGCTCTTAAACATACAAGTTTCCTCTCTCTGCTTTTCTCTACATTAGATTCCATCCCTCAGCCACAGCGTGGTCTCCCAGACGAGTTTCCGGGCAGAGTATAAATCTTCTGGAGGTCCTTCTGTATTCCAGAAACCTGTCAAGTTTCAGGTGGACATTGCCTTCTCCGAGGGAGAGAGGGAGAGGGAGAGGGAAAGAGAGAGAGAAGGAAAGAGGAATTATGGAATCTACAGTGTCACTTTCACCCTCATATCAGGTGAGAAGCTACTCTATCTCCAAATAGAATTTCAATTCAATTCAATTCGATACATAGTGCTTTTAACAATGGACACTGCCACAAAGCAGCTTTACAGGAATCTGGATATAAAATTTAAATTTCAGTTGATCCCTATCCCTGATTTGATATCTATTTACCTATCTATCTATGTGTGTGTGTGTGTGTGTGTGTGTGTGTGCATGCTTGGGGGCTGGAAAAGGCCCGAGCCGCAGATTTAAGAGAGTGGTGGAGACGATTCAAGCCCAGCTGCTTAGCACACATGACCAGCCCTCAGTACAGGCTCTCGTGGGTGAGTCACAGCCAACTGCTCAGATTGCAGGCACATCAGGACTGCACAATACGAACAAAATATCATATCATTGTACTGCTTCACATAGAGAGATTATGTTTAGTTTTCAATATGTTACAATCACAGATGACTCAGATGTCAAAGGTCACAAAGTGACATATAATACAGTATTTGTTTTACACATACAGCTGTCATAGAGCCATCATTTCCTTTCTACTTCAGTTTAGTTTAGTTTTATTTGTGAAGCATGTTTAACAGTAGATATTGTTAAAAAAAAAAAAAAAAAAAAAACAGCTTTACAGAAATTTGGATGTAGATTCAGATCCTGAATGAGCAAGCCAGGGACAATAGTGACAACACAACACAACACAAGGTAGAAATCTTGCGAAGAACCAGACTCGAAAGAGTACCCATCCTCTTCTGGGTATCACCCAATAGTGGAATTATAAATCATTATTCTTGTATAGCTGTATACTATGGAGTCAACTGAAATGTGCTGAAAGGATGCTCAGTATGAGTACATTGTGAATAAGAGTCCTAGGATGAGCACAGAACAATCAGGACACTGTAAGATTAAAGCAGCAGTTCTTAGGTACTTCTTACCTTGAACACATGTTGGACAACATGACCCAGTGTGGAGCTATTTACTTAACGGCTTGTGGCTATGGTCAGAGCTACAGTTAACCTGTCCTCTGAAGCTGGTATAGACTCCTATCATCTCTTCTGCCTCACTGAGTGTGTTTTTCATACATTTTTGATGGGTTTTCCGATGAAACTCTGCAGAACTCTGTCCATCTGGCCCTCAAGCTTTTCTTAGCAAGAGAGAAAGAAGTGCTGTCTTCATGTGTTGGTCCGCATAGACAATGTTGTTAAGTCGTTAAAGTGATATCAATCATCAAAGCATCACAAGGTCAGGTGGCTCTCTCCACTTTTCATGGAAGCTCCTCGTGTGGGCCCATCCATAGTTAGCCCCACTGAGAGAAACTCATCTACCGGGACTGGGTATTCCCTGAGTGTACACCTGCACCTCAAATATCTGTTGTCAAAATTGCTGATACCATGTCAACTCAGTGCTACCTGTGGAACATGTGGAACCATGACTTACCTCATGACCTATATTTACATTTAGATTTATTATGCAGATGCCCTTATCCAGAGCAACTTACAATTATCTCATTTATAAAACTGAGCAGTTGAGGGTTAAGGACCTTGCTCAAGGGCACAGCAGTGGCAGCTTGGCGGTGCTGGGATTTGAACTCTCAACCTTCCAATCAGGAGGCCAACGTCTTAACCACTGAGCTGCCACTTCCACGGTAGAAGAACTGAAATAGTAGACTTTCCTCCTCTACCACTGAGTTAGCCCACATCACACAGAATTCAGTAACTACACCACAGAGGCCAGCAAGGCCAGAGGCCTTGTTTTCCACTGCTGCTTTTGCTTGTGGTCAGAGCACCCTAACAACTTCGTCCCTGAGTAGATCTGTTATCCCAAAAGGAAAGAGAGATTTGGCATCCCTGGTCTGCTGAAACTCTGCAGAACTCTGTGGCACCAACTAACTCACTCACTGCTCTGTATTGGTGCTCAGTTGTGGCACTTACCTCTCTTTCTCCCTGCCGGGTTGGGGTTCTCCCTTTCTGCCATTTCCACCAAGCATTTCACACCTCCTGCTACTCACTGGCCCGTGAGTACATGCCACTAGTGTGGTTTAGTGGTCCTCACTAGCAATGCTGCAAACGTCCACCATTGCACTTTTCCTTCCATACAACAAACATCTCATTCTCTCATGATACAGCAAATGTTTCATGCATTCAGTGTCTGAATGCCAACACAGTGCATCTAGTTGGATTTGGACCCTGATTGTTAGTTGCAAATGTCCACATCCAGCACTGACTGAAAAGCATAACAAGATGCAGGGAAAGCAGTTTGAGACACTTTTTTGGCATATGGACAACCTGGTGGCAGACATGGCTCAGCTAAAAATTGATGATTCAGGAACTGAGACTGTGTAGTATGGAAGCTCATGTCTTTCAGCAGTGCACTCCTTATAGCCCAATGACTGGTCATCTTCCTTGTACCTCATGCTCTACCTAATAAGAAGGCTGCAGCAGGTTGGCCTGCACTACATTCTTGCCATTGATGCCCGTATTGCATCAATAGTGGATTCACCAGATGAAGCACTATGTCCAAATGTACCTTATCTAAACACAGACACACTGAAGAAGTTACATTATAGTGAGAAATTACTATATTGCATTGTGTGTGGCATACACTGACTTTAGCCAATACTGTAGCCAATTTACTGCTGGCAGTCATCATAGCTTGCAGCAGTTGATTCTTGTGATAGACACGTTGGTCCTAGCAATGGAAAACTTAGCCAGGATATTGGGTGGCTTTCCACTAAGTGTGCTTAGCAGCTCTGAGAAAGCGGCCCTGGAGAGGAGAGCACAGGTTTCAGAATTATGAAGTGAGAATGGCCAAATTGACTGGACAAGTAGCACATGTCACTTATAGGGAGAGTCATGCCCTCAAGCTTTAGCATCAGCACTAAGGGCCATTAAGATTTCTCTTCACTAGAACTAAAGGGCCCAGATGTTCCAGTATGACAGTGCCCCTGTGCAGAAAGCGAGCTCCATAAAGACATGGTTTGCTAAGATTGGTGTGGAAGAACTCTAGTGGCCTGCACAGTGACTGACCTCATTAATGCTCTTCTGGCTGAATGGGCAAATCTCCACATCCACACTCCAAAATCTAGTGAAAAGCCTTCCCAGAAGAAGGGGAATGGAATGTTCAACAAGAAGGTGTCCACAAACCTTTGGCCATATAGTGTAGTTCACATCAGATCTGTGCGAGGCATATTTCCATGTTCCCATAACCCAAGAACACAGATTATTTTCCTTCTCTCTTTAGTGCACAGGTTCGTTCCTCTTTCAGCTGCTCCCATTAGGGGTCGCCACAGCAGATCATTGGGCCGCCTATTTGATTTAGCACAGTTTTTTTTTTTTTTTTTTTTTTTTTTACGCCGAATGCCCTTCTTAACGCATCTGAGAGCGCACTATTGCACACAACCCCAGTGGCTGGGGTAGGTTCCCTGAGACCTGAACCCGGGCCACAGCAGTGAGAGTGCTGTGGCCTAACCACTAGTCCACCAGGGACCCTCTAAGGCCATAGGTGTTTATTCAAAATATATGTTAGCGGCCCTGTCTCCACTAATGAACATGTTTCTTTTGGACGACTGGCTCCTATGTGCCCCCACCAGGGAGGAGCTCATTCAGGACATGTCCAACCTCCTCACAGAAATGACGATACTCAGCCTCTTGGTGAACTCAGAAAAAGCTCTCTAAGCTCTCTTTTGGGTTCTCTAACCCAAAAACACAAGGACTTCTAGCCACACTGTCACCTCAACACTGGCATATTGAATTCAGCCAGTTCAGCCAATTGAATTAAGAGTGGCATCTGCACCATGAAGTGGTCCTCCTTCCTGATACCACGTCATTTCAATGCCAATTGTGGTACTTCCAGACAGCAATTGGGGACAGAAATCCCTTGCCGTGACTTGTCTCACCATCTACTTTCACCGTCTACCATTGACTTTCCCCTCTACCACTGATTCAGCACACATTGCACAAAATTCAGCAACTAGACCACAAAGGCCAACAAGGCCTTATTTTCCACTGCTGCTTTTGTTAGTGGTCAGAACACCCTAGTAGCTTGCTCCCTGAGCAGATGTTATTACAAAAGGAAGGAGAGATTTGGCATCCCTAGTCAGGTCACCTGTTCTGGTGGGTTTGGCCCATCAGAATGAGGCACAAACTGAGGGAACTATTGTGAGTCCCTATTATATGGGTCTTGTATTCCCCTCTGGTGGTTTCCCAAATGGTTTGCACCTTATCAACTTTCTGGCTGAAACTGGGTTTTCTGCCCAAGGTCATATCACCCGATTTTGTAAATCAATTGATTGATGGTGGTGAAAGTTGAAGCTTTGAGACCATTTGTATTTGAGGCAGAGTATATAGATTAGAAGGTGAGAGAACTGGACAGACTAAAAGATGCAAGGGCTGCTTCATTATTCATTTTATGTAGATATGTGGCAATAGCTAATTCCCACTAGCACCACTAAAAGCAGGCAGTTGAACGGCGCTGTTGATAATGTAGGAAACCATTAACCACAGCGAAAATAGACCAACATGTATATGAAAGAAGTTTAAAAGAAAAAATTCACCTTAGACTTTCACTATAAAATAGATATTAGACCCCACTGAAAATCACATATAAATTATAAAGATTGACATGCATGTTATTTAAAGTGGATTTTTTCCTTTAATACATGCTCTGTGAATGTATTAATTTGTGCACACAATCACCACTTTAGCAGGCGTTAAATTAATCTTGCACAGACACCACTCTATATTTTGAGCTTTTTTTAGTATTTTAAATTATATTTAGAAACCAATTATGTGGCAGCAGTGCAATGCATAAAATCATGCAGATGCAGTTCAAGAGCTTCAGCTAATATTCACATCAAACACTGAAACTGGACAGTTGGAAATAGACCAGGTGACTTTTTTTTTTTTTTTATCACCTGCCCATTTTTGTGATGCTTTTCTGATTACGATGATTGTAAAGAATGATTGGGTTACCGTAGCCTTCCTGTCAGCTCAAACCAGTCTAGTTGTTCTCCTCTGACCTCTCTCATCAACAAGGCATTTCTGCCCACAGAACTGCCACTCACTGGAAATTTTTTGTTTTTCACACCATCCTCTGTAAACTATGGACACTGCTGTGCATGAATATCCCAGGAGATTAGTAGTTTCTGAAATACTCAAACCAGCCTGTCTGGCACCAACAACCATGCCACGGTCCAAGTCACTGAGATCACACTTTTTCTTCATTCTGATGTTTGATGTGAACATTAACTGAAGCTCTTGACCTGCATCTGCATGATTTTTTTGCATTGTGCTACTGCTACCCTATTTGGCTGATTGGATAACTGCATGATGTACAGGTGTTCCTATTAAAGTGGCTGGTGAGTGTATGTTATCTTCATCTGAATTATTATCATTTCAAAACAATTTGAATAGGAATTGAACGGCCATATGTACTTTCATTACACAGCAACACGACCCGTTTTCGCTCTCACAGATGAGAAGAACGGCCGTCCTCATGGAACACCAACCAGACAGAACTCGCGACGCTCAGAGGGAGGAGCCGACCGCTGCGAATGGGTTGAAAGAGGAGAGGGTGGAGCCTTACTCCAGAGAAGAGGTTCAGCCAAAGAGAGGACCCGTCTGCTGTCATCTAATGGGACCCAATCACAGCCTTGAGAAGACCTGCACACCAGTCATCATTAACCATGGCACAACACTCATAAAAAAAAAACCTCATTCGCTCTCCTGCTACACTACAGCATGATGGTAAAGTCTTGTGAATTTTTTTTTAAAGAGGTGCTTCTTTAAAAATGAACTAAATTCTGAGCAAATAAACAGTTCCACTTCATCAGAAATAACTATCACAGTCCTAAATTAAACAAGACAAAGAGCCAGATTAGGAAAAAAAGTTGTTCAGCAATGTGATACCGCAAGTGTCATCTTCAATCCCAGCGTCTGAATAATATTATAATGTTCTGTATGTGCTGTTGATGGGCATTACGACTCACTTAAGTGATTCAATTCAATTATTTTGTTTTAACAGAACAGCCTTCTCAAACACTAATTGGGTTACAATGTCGACAACTACAGTAACCTACATTCATGGTTTCATATATGCCTATGTCAGTGATGGGTATTAAGACAAAGTTTGATAAATTAATCAATTATTAAAAGATATCAATAGGTTAAATGGTTTCTTTCGTGGCAGACATAAGATCACAAAAAATGTAAATAATTATGAAAATTAAAATGCAATGTGTAGGCGATGGGCATGTTCTTTTGTGGAAGAGCTTATGTAGTGACCATTTGCAGTCTTGTTAGCACTACCAAGGCTTGGTGTAGTAGTTATATAAGGAATAACACACAGCAGACCATGCGGTTATATGAAAATAATCTACACTGAGTTGGATAATCTGAAGTGGATTATTTTTCTTATAACCAGAGCAGCATTTTACCTTGCATTGAATCAGTGTAAGGTAGTTACATGAGTTGTGGTGGCTCAGCAGTTAAGGATTTGAGTTACAGATCAGAAGGCTGTGTGTTCAAATTCCAGCACCAACAATCTACCATGGTGGGGTCTTTATATATAGTATGGTCGCCAAAAGTATGTGGACACCTAATCACCACAATTATGTTGAACGTCTCGTTCCAGATTTAGTCCCCATTTGCTGTTATAATAACCTCCATTCTTCTGGGAAGGCTCTCCGTTAGATTTTGGAGCGTGGCTGTAGGGATTTGTGCATTTTGCCACAAGAGCATTAGTGAGGTCAGGCACTGATGTTGGGTGAGGAGGCCTGGGGTGCAGTCAGAGTTCCAATTCATCCCAAAGGTGTTCAGTGGGGTTGAGGTCAGGGCTTGGTGCAGGTCGCTCGAGTTCTTCCACTCCAACCTTGGCAAACCATGTCTTTATAAACCTCGTTTTGTGCACAGGGGTATTGTCATGCTGGAACAGGTTTGGGCCTCTTAGTTCCAGTGAAGGGAAATTGTAATGCTACAGCATACAAAGACATTCTATACAATTGTGTGCTTCCAGCTTTGTGGTAACAGTCTGGGGAATATGGGTGTGATGGTCAGGTGTGCACAAACCCTTGGCATGATAATGTATATTCTAAAATTTCAAAAGAACAACATGGAAAAGTACAGTTTAGTACTTGGTTTCTGAGAATGTGTTGGCATGTAAAGCATCAAAACACAATTTTTTTTGCCATCTCATGTCTTTTATGCCATACTTAATACACATGTATGAGAACAAGCCATGTAAGGAATAGGGACTAATGCCTCCATGGGGTACCCATACTCATCACTCTTTTTATCAGTAAGAAGAAACTTCCATACATATAGCTTAAATAACAGACTATAGCTTATCGGGATGCTAGTTTCAGTGTATTGATGTTTGTGAATTGATTCAGCTGATTCACTTAAATGAGTCGTTCAAAATAAACCCATCACTACTATTTGCTTCACAGACTATATCTGAGGGATAAAAATTCTTTGCAAACATATATTGTTTTATTGATTCTTCATGAATCCCCTGAAATGTCCATCTCTGGCTCAGATATTCTCTTCTAAAAATTAGGAACAGGAAAATTAATAAATCATACAATTCTAGTCTGACTCCAAATGCACTTTAACTTGCTAAAGGTTATCTTGATTTTGTTTGATTAAATATTAAATGAAAGTGACACAGGAGCTTTTGTTGCGCCGTCGCCATCTTGCTTCGTGGATCAGTGTTATTAGCATCACATATACAATTATCTGTAGTCAAATGCAATATACCTACACATGGATACAAAAAACACACTGAATAAACAAACTGGAGTCAGAGACCGCCAGTCTGCTGACTTGTATGCAATAAAAAAAACGGAAAGATAATAGAGGTGTCGCTTTGAATAAGCTATGCTCACTACATCCTTCTAAAAGTGGTTTCACAAACTGTACTCTCAGCATCGCTTATTGTTCTTCTGACATTATTGCATATGATGGATTCGGATCACCTCAGCTGGACTTTCAACAAGATTGCATACATCGAAAAGTTACTACATGCTTCTGCACGCTGAAACCACATGCTCCACATGAATAGCGACTTTTGATTGTATCTTCTGCATGTATTCTTACTAAATCTGGCCTCAAATGACCCACCGGTAACCTAAAAGCATGAGACTGCACCTGATTAGAAAAAAAGACCAAAACAATATTCTGAGCCCCCCGAACAATGCTGAAACTGCTTAACACACCATCGGCACTCAAAATGTCCTCTCTTTGTCGAGAGTGGATCTGAAAATTCTCCAGAATAAACAAAATGGATATTCAGTATCCTTGCTGCAAGACTTCAGGTTGTCAGGAATGTCATAAGATATTTTTGAATTTATTTATTTGTAAAATTGTGAAGAGAATGGAGATATTGCAGAAAGACTGAGTGGACTGGAGTGGACTGGAAAAAAAAAAAAAAAACACTGGAAATCCAGAAAAACTGGAAACGTGTTACTGAATCGAGATCTGTCTCATATACATTTGTCTTCATGGAAAGCTACGGAACGTAATGGATGTCTGTTTGTGCTTTGATTCTTCGGTCCTAAAAAATATTTTTTGATTTAAAGAATTGAACCAGGTGTATAAAATGCAGTTGTTAATGAACAAATAGCTCGGATGTTGTTAAAGGACGCCAGGCTGAATAGGAGGGTGCCATGCACAATATCACAATAATGCAAAAAGGACAATTTCCCAACAGGTTGGATATTTTCAGTTGTGGAGTACAGACTACATGCCCATGTAAATGCTGGGTCAGAGACGTGGACAGGTCCTAGCAAAGACTCTGACTCTGATCCATTTGGGCCAAGGACCTTCATATACACATTCCCACTTATTCTCCACTGACATTCACATAAAATTTTTCGATTCTTATTTTATTAAATTATTAAAAATTATATATATATATATATATATATATATATATATATATATATATATATATATATATACATACAGCGCTGCTTTATCATTGGGCTTCCTTGCAGCATTATGCAACTGATCCAGAATGGTCCACAAAGGGACGTAGTCAGCAAGTGTTCCTCATGTAGGGTTTTTTCTCCCCCAAGCTAAACAGGAGCCATTACTTCTGTCCAGCAGTGTTTAGTGAGCGAGAGTGTACCTGTTATTTATTTATTTGTTTGTTTGTTTGTTTGTTTCTTCATATGCTTGTTGCCTATGTCAATTTGTGTGGGCGGGGCCATATTCTCCATATTCTGACTTTCATTAACTTCTACTGAAATATGAATGTATGACACAAAGGCAGAAACACTGAAGTAGTATTCTGTGATCCATACCTTTGTTTCCTGTGTTCATCCATATTAAACTTCATGACACGACCTATAGCAAAAGGAAATATGTACAGCATATATCGTGGAATAACAATAAATGTGTGATGCATAACATGTAATTAGGTTTGTCTTTCATGGCCATGGATAGTTGTATATAGTCTCATAATGATTCGAGATGACTAGACTTGTGGTATAATCTCGAAGATGTTTTGCTACTAATCCAAGTATCTTTATCTACAAAGTGTAATTAGACAGATAATAACACAAGACTACTTGAGTTCGAAATGAGAAAGACTTGAAGGACTGAAAACCTTTCTAGATAGAATTATATGCTATAAATAAGGGCAGTGTTAGTTGATTAGTTAGTTCTATACTAGTAACTGGAAGGTTTTAAGTTCAAGTCCCAGGACTGCCTCTGTTGGGCCTTTGGAAAAAAAAAAACTCTTAACCTTTAAGTTCATTGGAAAAACAAAACAACAAAGCAAAGACTCTGGTCTATCAAGGCCAAGGACCTCCATTTACACATTCCCACATATTCTCCACTGACATTCACATAATGTTTGGCAAATTAAATTCTGAAAATACATGAGTATTTTGATGAATACATAAGACCAATATGATGTAGACATGAGGCATTTACTCTCTTAAGGTGTTTCAAGTAGGAGCTGTCCATTTTTTGTCACCAAACATCCAGTAAAAAAAGGCCAGCGTGGCTATTCATCATATCCTTGTAATGTTCCTTTCAATTCCACAACGAGGTTCCACCAAGGTGCCCTAACCATGTTCATGAAAGGCATTTTTAATTGTGATGATATAACTATAGAATATTTATGAAATATATAGCTAATATATTTCTTTTTGATATAGGTTCACAATCCAAATATGTATATGTAGGTCTTATGTCTCTTGTACTTATCCTGTCATGCCATATTTAGTTTTGTTATGTGAGCCAAAAATTGATTGTGTGTGTGTGTGTGTGTGTGTGTGTGTGTAGATGTGGGAGTGTTAGCATGACTGAACACAATACATGTACGTCTCTTGTCATACAGATGTACACCGCGTCTGTGTCATTAATAGTGTACACTGGGATGTTATCTATTTCACTGAACTGGCCAAAACCTGTATGGTTTACCTGTAGTTCTATAAAAGTTCAACCTTCTGTCAGCAGTGAAGATATATTGTTGGATAAGTACGTCAACATTACCTTCACGATTAGCTAACCCAAATCATATACATGAAACGATGGATATGACGGGGGTATATTGTATGTCTGCAGTGCATGTCAGCTACGTGTGTGTTTACATTGGCCTTGTAAGTAAGCCTTTGCGCGAATGTAGTGCGGTGTGTGTACGTGTGTTAAAAAGAGGTAAGGTATGATATGAACCTTCAGAATGGATCCACATTAATCCACATGGCAGGCATCAATAAACAGGAAAGTAGCCGTGTAAATCAAAACAACTGTGTTTGTCATTCCTACTCAGCACTCACAGATAAAACTTTATCTATCATTAAGCTATCAAGATCCCATTACCTAATTATGTTTGATACCTAATATGCCTGTTTGGTGAATATAATACTCATTTAAATTCCTCACTGAAACAACAATTAAATTAATCTATTTAAAAAACATTCTCAATTTTCTTAATATATAATTTAACAATAATTATGATAATATTGAAAAGGAGGGCAATTGCCCTTCCACCAACAGGCTACATTTGTATTTTTTCCTCACTACACTAAAATAATATTCCAAAGTCAAGGTATGATAATCATACCACCTATTATCATGGTTAAAATATTATACCTATTATAGGGTTGTTCTCAAGCGGCGCCTAGTAACAGTGCTTTACCAGTGTGTGTATATTTATTTATTCATTATTAATTCATTCATTACGTTGAATTTTAGGTATTTATTTATTTAAAAAAATACTTTATATTTTTAAATTAGCATATTTCTTTATGTTCCCCATAATGAAAACAAAACTTTCATAAAAAGATTTTAAATGGAATTTAGGAATACCATGCAGCAGCAACGGGTTGCTCTGGAAAAAAAGAAAAAGTATGTCAAAGTCATTTTATTTGTCGTATACACAGTATGCCAGAGATAATTGTACATTGAAATGCTTGTGGTGAGGCTCTGCAAACTCGCTGTGGCACAGATACAACAGAAAAGAACACACAAACCTTCTTTAAGAGAAGTGACTAGACAATAATGTAAATAAATACAAGCAGAACAAATAGAATACAATATTTAAAATGTGGTTGAGTGCAATATTTATTTAAAGAGCAGCAGAGAATAACTGAGTATGTACAATCAAAAAGCAGAGAATAAAGTGAAAGAGTGTCAAATGTCCTATAAAAGTAGTGAGCAATGTGCTCAAGGTGACATTTAGCATGCTTAAAGTGACACACAGTTATTTAGTAGTCTGCTGGCCTGCAAAAAAAAAAACTGTTCCTCAGCCTGTTCATCCGTGACTGTGAGCTTCGGAAGCGCCTACCAGACGGTAGCTTGACGAACAGGTTGTTCGGAGCTGGATGAGTGCAATCCTCCATGATACTGTGATCCTTCCTCAGGCACTGTGTCTGGTAGATGTCCTCTAAATTCCTGAGTTTGCTGCCTGTAATTCGCTCAGCTGCCTTTACCTCTCTCTGCAGGGCCTTGCGATTGGTGGCAGTGCAGCTGCCAAACCAGACAGTATTGCAGCCACTCAGGATGCTCTCAGTAGTGCAGTTTGTGAGGATGTTACAGGGCAGACCGTGTTTCTCGAGCCTCCTTAGGCGGTAAAGTCAAATGTATAATCTACTACTAACTGTTTTGTTGTTTAAGACAGTAATAACTCTTGGGAAAACTTGTAGAGTTTCACCAGGACTTGGTCTATTAGCACAGAATTGTGTTATTTACTAATAACAATAATTATTTTTAAGCAATTAATTATGCATAATGCTGATAAAGGTCTGTGTATGTCAGGTGTCAGCATACTTTTGGCACAGTAATATCACGTTTATACATTGCAAATTATAAACAGGAAGTTGGGAAATAAAATAGAATAGATTTCAAAAACTCCATCACTCCATCACAACAGACATTCCAGTCAACTCTGAGGTCCTGACATTAGTCAAAGCACAAGGAGCAAGTGTATATGGTTTAAATGTGATCATTCCTGAGATAATTTGGAAACCACGCAAAAGGAGTGGGTGGATGTGGGGACTTCATAGGAGCATCAGGTTTTGATATGGTACACACGCGTTATATGCAGGGGTGGATTTCGTGATTAGGCAAAATATAGGATCGGAGCCCGTTATTTAGCATTAATAATTAAAAAATATATAATTTGCATTTTTAGGGGCCCTTGGCTTCTGGGGGCCCAAGGTGGTTGCCTACCTTTGCCTAGTGCTAAGTCCGCCCCTGTTTATATGTTAGTAACAACAGGAGAACAGCAATACTCTGTACATATATATATATATATATACACATTACAACACATTTTTACAAGAGGCTGCACTAGATGGTGACACTGCTAGCCAGTGCCAAAGTGCTACACACCACTCAGATGATAATATATGTACAAATGGTGGCATGGTGCTGACTATTCGGTACAGTAGTATGCGGTTCTGCACTTCCTCTCTCTCTCTCTCTCTCTCTCTCTCTCTAACTATAGCTGATATTGGCTGCAAGTGTATTGTAGGAGCAGCTCGCGCGAGCTCAGGCGAAGCAGCAGTCCACGCGCGAGTTGGAGCACGAGCGCGCGAGGGGCGGGAGGGACGGGGAGAGAGAGAGAAAGAGAGAGAGAGAGAGAGAGAGGGAGGGAGGAGGAGGAGGAGGAGGGAGAGTAGGGGGAGAGGAGCAGCACGGCCGCCTTCCAATATGGCGTCTTTCGAGGGGGGAAAATGACTAATATTATGAAAAAAGCAAGGAGGCCTCGCTCTTGACGTCTAACCGAAACCGGTCCTCTTCGATTCGTGGTGTTTTTTTTTTTTTTTTTTTGGTAGTAACGAAGTTAAAGTTAAAAAACAAAGCAACACAGCAGCAGGAGGAGAGGAGCCGTGGCGGAGCCGTTTGTGGAAACTGAGCGGCAAACCGTCTTATTTTGATGCGTCGACAGAGCTAGCTTAGCTCGCGCTTTGCTACAGCGTTAGCTCACGGCTGAACGTGTGTTTGGGTGCGAAAACAGTGCGCGGGCGTTTTGTTGTGAGCCGCTCACGCGCACGGGGTACTTGTAGGGTGTAGGGTAAGTTTGTGGGTTTTTTTTTTTTTTTTTTTTTTTTTTTTTTAGTGGGGAGAAATGTAGCGTGTGCGTAGCAGTCGATGCTGCTCCTCCATTTTTTTTATTCCAATAAAGCAGCCCGAGTGAAGAAAGGGGAGGAGAGACGAGGGGAAAGGACGTGTACGGTCACACGCGCGTGCATCAGTCGTTACTCGGGAAAACCGGGTGTGCGTTTTTAAATCGTTACTTCGCTGTATCGCGGGAATGGCATTAATTAAGCTGATTTTGAAAGCGAAAAGGAAGTGAGGTGTGTGTGTGTGTGCGTGTGTGTGCGCGCGCGTGCGTGCGTGCGTGTGGTTTTTTGGAGGTGGTTTGGTGAACACCCCCCTGTATCACGCACTCTCACTCTCCTCCCCTCCATTTCCCTCTCTCTCTCTCTCTCTCTCTCTCTGTCTCTCTCAATATGCTATTTTTTCACTCCTGTCCACACACTCGCTTCTCATCAAGCTAGAATGATCACAAATTAGCAGCGATCGCGTCGTTGCACGAACACTTTTGCACACCCGGATCTGTTTTTATTTATTTATTTTTTTTAAACATTTTGTTGCTCTTCGCTCGATCATCACCATCATCATCATCCATCTATCCATCCATCCATCCATCCGTGTCAGAAATGGACAGGAATTACCCGGGTGCAGGTTTCGGGGATTTGGGCGCAGGAGCCGGATGGAGCTACGAGCGATCGGCTAAAGCAAGGTAAAATCAATCAATAATGATAATGAGGATGATGATGATAATAATAATAATAATAAAACCATGCACTGCGCCTCCATTGCGAGAGCAGCGTAATGTCGCCGTGTGTGTGTGTGTTTGTGGGGAGAATAGTGGTGTGATTGGTCTTGATAATGAACTCGGAGCGATGTGTCTGACGATGCATTTGCGTGGGATGTCATAAGACGCTGATGTTTATTTAATGTGTTGAGGGGGATGTTGTTGTGTTGTTGTATGTTTTTTTTTCTTTTCTTCTTCTTCTTTCTTGTTGTTATTCAGATAAGGCAGGGTGGAAGGGTGGAAATGAGAGGAATGTGATTGACAGCCTAATGTGCGGGTTTGTGGGGGTAAGACAGAGCAGACACAGGGAGAGATGGAGAGGAGAGAAGGGGGAGAAGAAGAAGAAGAAGAAGGAGAAGAAGAAGAAGAAGAAGAAGGGGATGGGGGCGGGGTAAATCTTGTGCACCCGGATTTATTAGTGTCCCTTTGATAGAAATGCTTAGCCTTCTGATTAGTTAAAGGATGTGTGATGTGTCCAGCTGATTGATTCTGGTTGGGAACCAAAAAAACCACACACACACACACACACACACACAATGCAGGAATGCACTAATAATACAGTGATACAAATGCATGATGTGTTTCAGAGGATAAAGGATGAGCAGTGTGCACTTGCAGGTTTACCTGCATGCTACCATCAAGCCGCAGTGTGATTTTTTTTCTCCCCCCCCCCTACCAATCAGCAGGCGTCATTTCAGCATACCTAACAGCAAAAAAAAAAAAAAAAAAAACCCAAAGCAAATAATTGTCACGTTTGACATGAAGCAGAATGCATGCAGGGTCGGATCCGAGCTAGCATAGCTGTGGTGCCTCGGTGTAGCATCCAGCTGACGTTAGCTTGCTAACAACATCATGGTCGCCGCTGTCGCATATAGGCCTGCAACTGGAACAGCACAGAAGCCATTGTTCCTGCAGGCAAATCCCAAACCCATAACCTGTAAAAGAGTGTAAATATACATATATCTTTTTCAAAACCAACCTAGCCCTCTTAATCAAGTGTTTTCTTCCCACCCGCACTTGGAGATGCTAGTGCTGCTAAGCTGTTAGCCATCTACCTCCATTCCACTGTTAGCACTGGTGTTAGCCTGTGTGTTAGGACATCTGTTCCCGCTGAACAGTCGCAGGATATTGGATTGATACTAGCCGAATGCAAATAATCTCGTGTGCATGCATGCTCAGGGATGCAGTGTGCACGATATCCTTCTCGAGGATGTTGTGCAAAAAATGCAAATCAAATGATAATTCAGGGGCAGCTGTGTGTGTGTTCCTGCTCACACACTGTATTCAGGTCATGTATGAATATCGCCACGGTTGCAGACAGGAATCTGCTCGCCATGACTTTGCCTTTGCTTTGCTGCTTTAAAGTTAGGCATTTCTGGCTCTTGCTTATGCCTTGTTACCTTGTTATAAAACGATAATAATTTATAGCAACGAAAGGCATTTAACAGATCAACATTCCCACTGAACCAGTACTGAATTAGCAGAACCATCACCAGTTTATGAATATGTTTTGCATTTTTGCACAGTAATTCATTTTCATTTTGAGTTTAGTGCAGATTTTCACATTCCAAAGACATCCGGATTTAAAAGGCCCACTGGCTTTTTTTTTTTTTTTTTTTTTTTTTTGTCTCTAGATATAATGTAATAATCTACGTACAATGTACAGCCAAAAGTTTGTGGACACCTGACTATCACACCCGTATGTCCTTGCTGAACATCTCATTCCAGATTTAGTCCCCTCTTTGCTGTTATAATAACCTCCAATCTTCAGGGAAGGCTTTCCACTAGATTTTGGAGCGTGACTGTGAGGATTTGAGGTCAGGCACTGATGTCGGGCGAGGACGCCTGGGGTGCAGTCAGCGTTCCAGTTCATCCCAAAGGTGTTCAGAGGTCAGGGCTCTGTGCAGGACACTCGGGTTCTTCCGCTCCAGCCTTAGCAAAACACGTCTTCATGGCGCTCGCTTCGTGAACAGCGGCATTGTGATACTGGAACAGGTTTGGGCCTCTCAGTTTCAGTGAAGGGAAATCGTAATGCTACAGCACACAAAGGCATCCTATACAACTGTGTGCTTTCGGCTTTGTAGCAACAGTTTAGGAAAGACCCACATATGGCTGCGATGCTCAGGTGTCCACAAACTTTTGGCCATATAGTTTGTATACATGTAATAATATAGATATTACATAAACACCTAAATTAGGGCCTGTCACAATTATTATACAATCACTTAACCACAGTTGTGTGAGTGCTCATGATCAATCATTAGATTACACACCCACATTTGCATATGAGTATATACATATAGGAAGGACGTCTTTACAAACACGGAGTTCATTTTTAATGAGTTATACAATGTAATGAAATGTAATGTAATTATTATTCTTGGGCAAAGGCTTTGATCTACTACTAACTGTTTTGTCGTGTGAGACACAACATACAGTAATAACTCTTGGTGAAACTTGTAGATCATGGAGACTTGGTATATTAACACAGAGTTGTGCTATTTACTAATAACAATAATTATTTTTAATAACCAGTTATGCTTAATGTTGATAAAGGTCTGTGTATGTGCAGTACAAACGCTGCTGTTATTCTTATTTAATAAGAGGGATATTGAAGTGAAATGAATATTGTTACATCATCTCAATTGTTTGTATGACATTTAACTAAATTATCAGTTAAAATGTTCTAATTGTGTGAGTATTGTCATACTTAAATCCTTTTTTTTTTTTTTTTTTTTCTTTTGGTCAGTTTGGTGTATGGTAGCTCCAGATCTTCCCATCCAGAGTCTGAACTCCTCCACAGGCAAGCCTATGCCACTCCCCATCCCCTACAAGGTTATGCAGCCAATCACCATCCAGCCAGCTCTGGACAGGGTGGGGCGTGGGGTGCAGCTGGGAGGAGTCTAGGTGAGTGACATGGCATCTGTACCTGTCGTGCTCTTTTTTGTGATTCTAGTCAATTATAGCGTTTTTCCACCGAGTGTTGCAGAACGGCTCAGATTAGCAAATTACCCACAGTCCTCCACGGTGAAGCAGTTTTCACTGCCAAAGGAGCTGTGCCGTACCTAAGTACCCTTGCTGAATTTGGTTACTTTTCTTGCTCAGGTATGATGTGAGCGGAGACAAGTGAAGCTAAAAATAATGCAGGCCCACTGGTCAACTGGTTACACGCAGTCAAACACACGTTCTGATTAATATCTCGGGGTGAACTCATGTCTCAGACAGCACAACAATTCAGTAGAAGGCTAGTAGTGACAGACTTTTCAAAAGACCTTTTTTTTTTGCCAGGTTTAAGAGCACCATCATTTTTTAAAACCCCAATTTAATGTTTTAGATTTGATTTTCCTTATTACTTTGAGTACTGATTTTCTATCTCCGTTTAGCTTGACCTTACATTTCTTCACTATGATAAGTGAAAGGCCTGCCATTTTCTACAGAAAATCTCAAATGACTTTCTATTCAGTTTGTTTGCAGCGTACATAAGGTAACATAACGCAGCTGAATGCTAGAAAGACATTTGAGTTTCTGCTACAGATGCACGGCTTGTAGTTTTTGTGTTTTTGCGTCATCTGGTGATGCACTCAAATGTTTCTGTATTTTCACTAGAGATTAAAGTATCGGCACACTTTGCTGGATGGGCAGCCAGTAAATGAACATTTGAACATCCTTACTAAAAATGAAAGTATTGTCACACTTGTCTTTGGGTGTGTGCGCTTCCTTTAAAACAAACTTGTTGTGCCTCATGCTTGCTAGTTCATTTGAATGAAAATGAACATCAAATGAGAGATGCCTGGTTAGATTTTTTTATTTTGAGTAGTATTTTACTGTTCAACAGTTTAATTTGTCACAGTTATTCAGGGTGCAACGCATAGTGAAATGCTGAGTGGTTGACACCGGGACTGTGCAAGTAAGCGAGAGTAAATAAGAGTAATAGAAGGTCATAAAAATATATAGATAGTAATTAAAAAAAAAAGATATGATAATAAACAGAGTAATAGTAGAGAGTAAATGTAGTAAGAAAGCAATAAAATAAAGTATGTAATAAAGAGAATATGATAAATAAGGAAGGCAGTAACAGTGGAAGAGGAGGGAGTGGAATACGCTGCCATGTGCAAGTTGTAGTGGTGAAATGGTGTGCAATGAGTAATACTTAACTATCTAGTCACCACGCGATAACCTTCAGAGAATCTCCTCCTAGTTTTTCGGTAGGGTTATGTGTGTTCAGTGGAGAAGCACTACAGTGCCGTGTGCGAGCCCCATCAGTTGTTACAGGCCTTTTTATTATCAGTCTGTTTTTTTTTTGTTATGAAGCACGTAGTTGATCAGTGTCATAGACGTACTGATCTGTGATGTTCTCAGAAAATGTAACATGATTTTTTTTTTCCACAATAATAATTGTATATAGTCATATGACTCACCCCTTATAGAAATTCATAACTGTCTGTGCTAGGTGTAAATTTGCAGGAATATGTATCACAGGCACATCTAAGGTGGCTGTATTGACTGTGAACACCATTCATGCTTGCCCTGATTTGTTGATTTAACCTTGAAATTTGTGTTCTGTTTCATAGGCTTGTCTGGTCTTTTTGATGCTGGGCTTCACCATGCGAGTCCCTCAGGCCCAGATCCCTCTGTTATGAACTTGATCTCAGCTCTGGAGTCCAGAGGACCACAGCCACCACCTTCTGCTTCTTCTCTTCTCTCCCAGTTCCGCACTCCGTCGTGGCAGACTGGTAAGTTCTAACGTGATAGAAGAGTGGCAAATTCAAGTTTATAGATATAAATAATGTGCGCATCACTAAGCATTTAGCTAGCACACTGTTACCATAGCAACAACTTATAAGGCATACATTTGAAAATGATGGTAGGCCTTCTGATTATATTGTGGTTCTTCTGATTATTTTGTGAATTCTGTTTATAGGTTATTCAGAATCTTCCAGGATTGGAATTACATAGTTTTGCGTATGTTTACTGAATATTCATTTCTTGTGTGTATCTCTGTATTTTTTCCTCTTTCTTTAGCAATGCACACACCTGCCCCTGCAGAGCTTTTCATCTCTGGTGCCCTTCCTGGTTCTGGGTCATTCCCATCATCCTCTGCCTTATCAGCCTACCAGCACCCAGCTTCATTTTCTGGACGCTCTTTTCCTGGGGTGACCCCCTCACTCTCTTTACAGGACACTCCTACATTCAGCCCCACCTCAAATGGCCTCTTGTCTCCCCATGATCCTTTGCTGCACATTAAGACGCCCTCTCAGTCAAGTCTGGGCTTTGATCGTCTGTTGTCATCTCAGGGTGCTGCTGCAGCCTACCGTGGGAGCCATGATCCTAGTGGTGGTAGTGGTGTTACTTCTGCTCAGGCATCCTCAGCAGCTTCAGCTTCTGCACGTCATCTGCAGTCTCACCAGTTTAACCTGCTGTCCTCACAGCTTCAGGACCAGTCCTCACAATTATATAGTGCATCAGTGTTCTCATCTGCTCCAGCTCCTCCTCAGCCAGCCTCCCAGGAGCGGACTGTACCACGACAAGACAGTGTCATTAAGCACTACCAGCGTCCCTCGCCAGCACAAGCTCCCTCCTCCACACCTCATCCCCTCCAGCATTACCTCAGTTGTGGAGTGTCTGGGTATCAGCAGGCCCCTCATCCCCGTCATGCTGGTCTCTCCTGCAGTCCATTGGGAGAGCACAGCCCTTCCTCTGACCATAAGCCTTCCCCCAGGACAGAGCAGTACCGACCCATTATCCAGCCTTCTTATGGGTCCTCCTCATCGTCATCCTCTGGTGGACCTGGGAAGGCAGCAAAAAGCAGTTCCAGTAGTGGCTACTCTTCCTCTGGCTCTGGGTCGTCCTCCAGAACTCCCCATACACCACCTTCTGCATCCTCTGCTTCATCATCTTCCTCATCATCATCTTCCTCTTCAGCATCTGCCAGTGCACGGCAGTCTAACTCCATTCCAAGCTCTACGTCTGCATCTGCATCCTCTCGGCAGCAGCCGCCAACCCAGTCTGTGCCTCCTCCACAAACACATTCCCAGCCTGCTCCCAGCACCAACTCCTCTCAACAGACACTTCCCAAAGCATGTCTCTCAGGCTATGGCTCTCCAGTGGCTCCAGTTAAGTCATCTAATAGTCTGACAGGCCAGACCCCACCCCAACAGCAGCCTCAGTCTTTCTCTCCCAGCCAGCCTCCATCACACTTATCTCAGTCATATGCGGGGTTCAGTTCCCCACAAACACATGAACTCCCTTCAGCCAGGACCTCTGGAGTAGCAAAAGGATATGGGAATCTGGGAAACCAGTCATTTTCAGCAGAATCAGTGTATGGGACAGATTCAGGTTATGGCTCCCTGCCTCCATCACTAGGGGGAGCTGGAAGCCCCTCCATGGGCTATGCTGCCTCAGGACACTCTCCTGCACTTTTACGTTCGGGGGCAAGTGGGGGAACAGCTGGTGGAAGCAGCAATGGAGGAAGTAACAGTACAGGAGGTGGAAATAATGTCGCTGGTGGAGGAGGGTCTTACCACATCCCTGATTCCAGCCCATCTCCATCTGGCAACTCTGGAATCATTCGCCCAGGTCTACATTCTCCTGCTCCTTCTCGACCTGCTCAGTCACCTGTTGGAACAGGATCCAACAAATACTTGTCATCGGTTCTCTCTCCTTCCTTCTTGCCCTCCCCACAAGGCTACCCAGACACCCGAGGACCTCGATCACAATCGTACCATCCCTCTGCACCTCCCAAAAACAAGTCTGATACAAGCCTGCTTGGTGTGACTGAGTCTCGGCCACAACAGGATGATGATGATGACGATTTCCTCATCCAGCATCTACTTCAGGCTCAGAGTCCTACTCCTCAAGCATCCCATCATCATCCCCCTCAAAGCCATCATTCCTCACAGTCTACACAACAACCACCAGTCCTTCCAACCCAAGATGGAAGCAAGGGTTTATCCTATGAGATGGGCAAGAGCTCAGAGGAGCGATATCATCTTCAAAGTGTTATTCGAACTCATAGTGCCACATCAAATGCTGCAGTGTCTGGAACAGGGAATGGAGCAGGCCTGGACAGTCAGTTGGAAATGTCTTTAAAAAAGCAGCAGCATCAGCAACAACATCAAACGCAACATCAACAGCAGCAACAGCACAAACATCAACAACAGCAGCAGAAGAACAGCAGATCTGTCACAGATGGAGGAGGACGAGGGAACCCAGAACAAACTCATTCCCATTCACATCATCACCATGACTCAATGGGCTCAGTGGTCCACTATGGTCGGGGTGATCCTTATTCCCAGCATTCTATTTCGCAGCATCCATCTTCTCACCATCAACACACTCCACACACACCTACGCATTCTCACTTGCACTCTCATCCCCATATGGATCTTCAGAAGAAGCCCCAAGAGTCGGCAGATATGGCCTACATTCGCAAGACACCTGATCTGCAGCAGCACCACCACCAGCAGCAATCAGGACATCATCAGTCTCATCAGCAACAGCACCAACAGCAGCAGCAGCAACAGCATCAGTCTCAATCTCAATCATTAATGGAGTCTCCAACAGATCAGTCCCGTCAGCCTCCTCATTTGTTACAGTCGGTGCTCTCCCACACAACCCGCAGCAAAATAGACACTCAGCAACAGCAACACCCTGCTAGCCAGCAGGCTTTAATGGAAGCAGCAGGTGGCGTTACAGCAGCAGAAACCCATTCCCAGCCTCAAGCATCTCAACTACAACTTCAACTCCAGACCCAAGCTTTGGAAGCTGCTAGTCACTATAGTCATGGTTCTCAGCAGCAGCAGGACCAGAACCATCCAAAATCCACCACAGTGTCTTCTCTGGACATGCTGGAGCGCTCCCTTTCTCGAACCTCAAGTCAAGAAGGAGGAATGGTGGATGATAGAGCAGGAAATGAGGGAGGCAGAGGAAATTCTGGAGCTGGAACTGGAGGAAGTGTTGAGAGACACAGATCACAGGATCAACAGAGACTTTCATCTCATCATCCTTCACAACACCATCCCTCTGAGTTACATTCGTATCTTTCTGAGCCTGACTTGGGCTTATCTACCCCCTCACATGGGCATCACCTTTCCCATCACCACCACCAATCGCAGCAACCCCCTCAAGCTCAACACCCGAACTCCCACCACCATGCTCACCCTCAGCACCAAACTCAACAGAGCCATCACCACCTTGCTTCTCAGTCAACCTCTGCAACTGCACAGCAGCAAGAGCAGTCTCACTCCTCCCATTCCTCTCAGCTTCCTCAAGCTCAGCTTGACCAGCAGCATCAAGGAGACCATCACTTTGACTCTAGGGGCTCAACAGTGAAGTCAAATACAAATCAGAATCAGTCCCATCAGAACCAGAGGTTTGTTCCATTAACATCTATTTGTTTCCCAGACTCGCTCCTTCCTGATGAAGAGCGTTCTTTCTTTCCTGGCATGGAGGACATGTTCTGCCCCGAAGAATACAAGTCAAGCTGCTCTGGGGGAACAGGGCAGGGTCAAGATGGAGTTTCTCAAGCCCAGACAGGACAAGAAGGTATGGAGGGCATAAAATCAACTGCAGAAGGTGGAGGGGATGATACAGGTGCAAGCTATGACATGCTTGGTCACCCTGGCGATCAAGATTATGGGCAGTATTGCCATGATCTTGCAGAGCCTGACAACGGAACCATGCACCTTGACCTTGACTCCTTGAAGACCCATGAGCTCCCATCAACAGTCAATACAGAGCAACTTGGACTGATCCAGTCTCAGCCAACTAGCCTTGGAATTGGAAGTGGTCCAAATGTCGGGGAAGGATCTGGTGCTAAGATGGTAAGTTCTGGAGGTTCTGGTTCTGGATCAGGAGGACTCACTTCTCCAATCTTCTGCTCATCTCGACCCAAAAAGCTCCTGAAGTCAAGCTCTTTCCACTTGCTGAAGGAGAGACCTGATCCTAATTCCCTTCCCAAAAAGAGCTATGCACAAGAGTATGAATTTGAGGATGATGAAGATAAGGCTGATGTTCCTGCTGACATTCGACTCAATAGCCGAAGACTTCCTGATTTGATTCCTGATCTTGTATCCAGCTGTCGGAAATCTGGTGGTGGAACTATGAGTCCTCTAATGGGTGACTTGGATTTTGGATATCCCTCTCTTGGTCCACCTCCACAATTACTTCCCCACGATGGACCAAAAAAGAGAGGCAGGAAGCCCACCAAGCCCAAACGGGAAGGTCCCCCAAGGCCTCGTGGCCGCCCACGCATACGCCCTTTGCCTGAGCCCCACCACTCCAGGGCCATGATGGGAGAATGTGGAACAGGTTATATTCCTGAGAGAGGCAGGGGTAGAGGGAGAGGCAGAGGCAGAGGCAGACGAGATGAATCTATGATGGACCACAAAGATCAGAGTCACCTGTATCAACAACACATGCAGCAACAGCAAATGCATCACCAGCCACAACAGCAACAGCACCAAGAGCCAATTAAACCTATCAAGGCAAGTTTGGAAGGAGGATTTACCCTATTTTTCTTTAGTATTTTAGGATATTATTTGATGACAAGGTATATTAAGATCCAAGTGTGTATGTCTGGTAAATGTCTAATTTTATTGTCTTTTGTAGATCAAGCTTCCTATTGGCACCATGTCATCTTCTGATGCCCTCTTGCGGACAGATTCTTTGTCTGGTACTGACCCAGCCCTCTCAGATGGTTCTGTCGGCTCTGCCCCTTCTTTGGGTCTGAGTCCAGGGACACCAGGAGTGCCTGATATGAACAGACCTATAGAAAAGAACAAGGCCAAAACTCAAGATGTGAGAGAAATAAGCATGTTTTTTTCTTCAGTTGTATTCAGCTTACCTGTGAGCTTTATTATGTGTGTGCTATAGTACTTTTTTTTTTTTTTTACTTATGCTCATTTTCTGTTTACTTCATGTATTTTGCCATTTTCAGATGGAAGAGAAAGATTCTGAGAAGACTGGCTTTGTGGCTTCTTTTTTGGATTTTCTAAAATCTGGGAAAAGGCCAGGGAGCAGCTCTGGGAATGGCGATTCATCTCCAGGAAAAAGCGGAGGTATCCATCCCATATCTCCTCAACCACCACCTCCACCAGCACCTACAGCATCGTCTGGTTATGGGGATAGTGAAGGCGATGGAGGGCTGTCTTTGGGTGGATGCCCAAGTCCTTGCAAGCGCTTGGATGAAGAGCTGAAGAGGAATCTGGAAACACTTCCATCCTTTTCCTCAGATGAAGAAGACTCTGTGGGGAAAAACCAGGACCTCCAAAAGAGTATCTCCTCGGCCATCTCTGCTCTATATGACACTCCACAACTAAGCACTTCTTCAATGCAGCCTCCCTCTCTCCCTCCACCTCCTCCTCCAATTCCTTCTGCACCACTGACACCAACACAGCAGCCACCTTCCCTTAGCCCACAAACCCCAACACATATGCACACACACTCTTCTTCACATACACATGCACAGTCTATTGAATCTGCCATATTGTCAAGAGATGAGCAAGGTGATGAGATTGAGGAGGAAAAAATGAAGGATGAAGACGAAGAAGAGGAGCAAGACAAAAGTGTAGAAGAGAAAGTCCCAGAAATGGAGTTGCTGAGTGTTCCAAAAGTAGGAGGTAGGAAAAGAGGGCGCAAAAAATTCAGTTCAGATAGGTTGACAGCTAGCAACCCTAGCTAGTTTCCTCTTTTATGAGTGTAACCACATTAGAGCACTAAAGGCCAATAGTCATTTGTGTTAGTGTTCTTATTTTGTGGTGTGGTTATAAACTTGGTAAATATTCCTTTTCCTTTGCAGACTCACCTAAAGAAGCTTCTCAGGCAGCAGCTGCCCATTCGCTTCCACCTCTCTTTCCATCATCCCCTTCATCTTCATCTTCACCCTCTCCACCACCTCTTCCTCCACTCTCTCTCCCCTCACCCCTTCCTGAGCTGGAGGACAGCCCATCTCCACCACAGAAACCGCCAATTCAGCAGTCTTCACCTCCAGCCAGCCCTCTTGCCCCCTCCTTACCTGTCCTCTCTCCTCCGCATCCTCTGCCAGTAGCCTCTCCTCCACCCTCTGAGACGCCCACACCCCCAAGCCCCCCTCGACCTCAGCAGCTTGCTCCAGCTCCTCCATCCCCAGAAGAGCCCCCAGCACCTCAAATCCTACCATTACACCTGGCGCAGAAACAGAGCGGTGCTGCCATTGCAGGAGAGACTGATGAGGATGAGAGTGAAAGTGGAGGAGAGGGTATCTTTAGGGAAAGGGATGAATTTGTGGTACGGATAGAAGACATCAAAACTCTTAAGGTACATACTGTGGCTAACATTTTCTATTGTCTTTTGGGTAAAGCTGATAGTTCAGCTAATGTTTAAACGTGGAATGTGTATTAAACATACATTCTTATACTTTAATGACAGAATTGAATACCCTGGAATACATACTTTAAAGAAGTAAAAGGTTATATGCAAAACACCTAATTCATACAGTATTAGTTGTTATATTTCAGTGCACAGCACTATTCTGTGTATTCTACTTTGTGTCTGGCATGTTCAAAGGCCCTGGCTTAAATACAGATTTTATTTTATTTTATCTGGTTCACTTTCATGTGGTTCATGTTAATCTATGCTGTCTTCAGTAGTCCGCAAAGGCACAAAAGTATAATTTATTTTAATGTAATTAAATATAATATAATTAAATATAAAATATAATTTCGTATAATTTTTAATATAATTAAGATAAAAATAAAAAAAATAATAACTTTTTCATTATTCTGAAAATATGTCCATCTCAGTCAGTGTATTGCTTCCCATGGTATGTCAAAACCATACATACCGCAGTTTACTGAAACTATTATATCTAACTATTTTAGTAGAATAGTCAACATATTTTGTTTTTGTTACTAAAGCTTCTTGCTGGTTCACCTAACAAAGTTGGGTATATGTGTACTGACATGTTTGTTAATGAATACTATTCTTGTCTGAAGATTCATCTGATTTTTCTCTCTTCCTGTCCCCAGCTGGCCCTGCAGACAGGTCGGGAGCCTCCGCCCATCTGGCGTGTACAGAAAGCTCTACTTCAGAAGTTTGCACCAGAAATTAAAGATGGACAGAGACAGTTCTGTGCCACTAGCAATGTAAGTCAATTCCAAATATGTGTTTTATATCAGAAATATAAGGTGTTAATAGTGTCATTACCAATAGATTAGCCTACAGTTGATCTGTGCATCAGAAAAATGTGGGATTTTTGTGCCATTTTAACTATTCTCGTTTTATTTAGTCAGCTATTTTATTTACATTTTTGTCTTTATGACAGACAATCTCACTTGAGCAGTTTGTTGATTATGTAATTTGTTCATTTATCTTCCCTGCCTCAGTATCTTGGTTACTTTGGCGATGCTAAAAAACGGTACCAGCGGCTATATGTGAAATTCCTGGAGAATGTGAATAAGAAGGACTATGTACGAGTTTGCTCTCGTAAGCCCTGGCACAGGCCGTCTGTGACACTCAGGTACATAAACTTTCTTGCATTATAGGAGATCTCAGCAGCTGAATATAAAAAGAACACATCCACTTCTTTTTACAAGTGTTGTGCCAGTTATTTTGTTGCCTACAAGCATGCTCAAAGTTCATATATATTTTTCAATAACATTTAGTATTACACGTAAATCACCTATCTCCTGTAACCATTCAGACGGCAGTCACAGTCTCACCCAGTCCCAAAGATGACCCCACCTGCCAACAATCAGACATTGCCTCGCGTTGTGAGAGATGAGAAAGACAAAGACCGAGAAAAGGTGAAAGAGAAGGAGCAGCGTGACACCAGAGAGAAGAACAACATCAAGGTGAAAGAGCAGCAAGAGAAGGAACGGGTGACGAAAATTAAGGAGCGGGAAGAAAGGAAAGACAAAGAGAAGAAAATGCCACCACCTCCTGCACCCCAGAAGGCAGAGAAACGAGCAGCTGTGACAGACCAAGGGAGGAAGGAGGAGAAAAGGGCAGCAGGAGTGGAGAGGAAGATGGAACGGCCCACAAAACAGCAGCAAGTAAAAGTAAAGGCCGAGCCTCCACCTAAGAAGAGAAGGAAGTGGCTGAAAGAAGTGCTCTCGTCATCCGATTCCGATTCTTCTGCCAGCGATGATGAGAGTGAGCACCAGCACCTTATTTTCAGTACATCTTTAGTACGTCTTTAGTACATCTCTATGTGTGTGTGAGTGTGTATGTGTAACCAGGTTTATTTCTTGTAGTTTCTGTGAGAGCAGGCCTGAATACCCGAGCTATGCGAGAGATGTACCGAAGCTATGTAGAGATGCTGGTCAGTACAGCTCTGGACCCTGACATGATACAGGCACTGGAGGACACAGAGGGTATGAGGGTTATAAGATTACAGATTGCCTTCTGTGTCAAAAATGAGTCTAAACTGTTTTAATATTATTGTTTTTGTTTTTTTTTCATCTTCAGATGAATTGTACCTGCCTCCAATGCGGAAGATTGACAGTATTCTCAGTGAGCAGAAGAGGAAGCTTCTGAAGCGAGTCAGCATGAACCCCCAACACCAGGTATCTCCATGCCCTTACTGTGTTTCTCAAATTATATCCCCTTGATGTTTGCTCCTTTTCATGCACTAATCCTCCCTCTCCCTCTCTCTGTCTCTCTCTCTCTCTTTCTCTCATTCTATCACTCTTGCCCTAAAGGAGGCCCTAAACACTTTTCCTCAGATAACAGCAGAGCCCTTGGACTCAGGAGCTGTGAGGGTCAAACTTGGCGGGGAGTGCTATAACCGAAAAACCCTGAACCGTGTCAAGAAGAGTATTCCTAAACCACAGGTACTTGCTTTCAGACACAGTGCAAACCTGAATTCATCTCATTTAAGTGTTCATGTTACCTCTTGTGTTCTCTTTAGCATAAGATGACCTTTTTAATATTTTTAGAATACTAACAGTTTGATTGTTATAATAATAGTGTTCTATGCCAATGTAGTATAGATGCAGGCATGGGTTTGCTTCATAGTGCGAAGTAGGCAGGTATTAGGTAGCTATCAACATTCATAATTCACTGTGGATTATACTATCCAATATCCAGTTACTGGTCTCCTCCACGAAAAAAACAAAAACAAAACAGTGACAAGATTTCAGAGGGAAATTTTTAAGCCCCTTCTCATTGCTGCTCCAGGCCCAGGTACCCTCCTAACCTGCCTTCATACTAGTCTCTGTCCATTCTCTTGTTCTTGTTATAAATTTCTAATGTCAAAAAAGTGCTGTGAACCGGAGGATTATCATGATTCATTTGACTGGTCCAACTGAGTTGCATGTCTGGATGTCTGATTTGGATCAAATTCAAATCTTATACATATACAGTACTGTGCAAAGGTCTTAGGCACGTGTAACGAAAAAAGCAAAGATGCCTTCAAACATATTGCAGTTAAATGTTTTCTACATAACAACAATCTACCACGAAGAACAGTAAAAATCTTTCAACTGGACGAAGTCAATATTTGGTGTAATCCTTTGTTTTTAAAAATGCATCAGTTTTATGAAAATATTGGCTGGTAAATTTTTCTAAGCATCTTCAAGAACCTGCCACAGTTTTTCTGGAGACTCTGACTGTCACAGTTGCCTCTGTTTGTGCAGGTCAAACCTGACAGCCAGCATTCTTTTTTTTTTTTTTTTTAAATCTAAAAAGTGGTCTATTATGTAATATGTTATTTTTCTATGTTCCTTTTCTTTTTTCTGTAACATTTCATTTTGGCTGGAAAAGTAAAGTTGGGAAATCTAAAATGTTTTTACTGACCCAATGAAGCAGAAGTCATAAAATAAACATCCGAGAGAACATTAGAATTTAAAAAAACATACGGTGCCCAGTCTTGGTGTTTTTTTTCTTTCCTTCCCGAATCAGATAGGTCATACGATTTGTTGCTCTGAACATAGCCTTTCTGAACATAGCCTTTCTGAACATAGCTTGGCAGTTTCTCAGTTTCTCTAACTCTTCCTCACCCAAAAACGTAGGTACATAGAATATGAGAAAATCAAACAGAATGTTCTTAAAGTAGTGTCGTGCAGATTTGCCATGTCGTTTTGGACACAATGACCTGCTCTAATCTGCGAAAACGACAAAACCTGGAAAACACGGCTCCCTTTTTCTCTAGTACAGCTTCGTCTTATCCTTCCACATAGGTCCACATTTCCCAGTCCACATTTGAAGGTGGAATTGTAGCAGAAACCTGGAAGTTATGCTTCGAACTTAAATTTCTAAATACGGATTACTCCTGCTATCTTACCTCCTATTTTAAATATAATAAAAATCATATTATGACAGTAGCTAAGAGTAGTAGTAGTAGTAAAAATACCTTGGTTGATGTTTGTCAGATGAATCAAACTTTATAATATGCACACTAACCCTCCCTTTTCTCATTTAGGACATCAAGCTGTCAACAGAGACATGTCGACTCTACAGCTTTTACCATTCTCTGCATCATTACAAATACCACACCTTCCTAATCTGCAAAAAAGAGGTAACAACGCCCGCGCAGTTTCTCTTCGCATTTAGGTAGAACGTTTGTAGTAAGAAAATGAAAATTAAGGAGTCATGCGACATCAGTGTGAGATCTCTTTTTGTCTTTCTTTCAGACCAACACTATAGAACAGGCGTCAGAAGATCCTGGGCAAGAGGAGGTTGTTCAGCAGTGCATGGCCAATCAGAGCTGGCTGGACACACTCTTCAACGCCTTCTTAGAACTGATGACCCTCAGTGCCAAAGCCTGACAGGATGAAAGCGTTCGAGAGGGGGGCCAGCGAGAGACAAAGGACAAGCCCTAAGGATGCAGCAGGCTCTTGTGGAACAAAGGACATGGATTTGTTTTCACATAGCCCCCCCAGTCCTCTCCTATTGTTTTTCTTGAGGCGTTTCTTAAGACGATTGTGATACATGACCAGGCAATAGAGCCACCTCTCAGCAGGTAGCTTTTGGCAAGTAAACTAATCAACTCTTCGTTACTGAAGTCAATGAGAGCATAGTTTTTGTGCTAAACGGATTAAAGGCAAAATGGGGAACATATTTACATACATAGACGTGACCAATTTTTTTCGGGGCGTGGGCAGACGCGTCGATGGATTGACCCCTTCGCTGCGATGAATTTGCTAACTGACAGGTGAACAGAAACCGAAGTTGACTGAAGTAGAATACTGTACAAATTTTACGCGCTGATTTGGAAAAACGTTGAACATTTGGAATTTAAAGACATTGCAAGGAGGAAGTCTGTTACAATTTGAATTTTACACAGATTATTTTTTAAGACTACAAACTTTTATTCTGCATTTTTTTTTTTCCTTGAGTGGAGGAGTGACGGTTGTGCTTTATAAACGAGTGAAGAGTGCCGTGCAAAAGGAAAACTGACAATGAAAAAAATGCTAAACAGTGTAACACTTAATGCTACATGAGTGAAACGAGAGAGCTATACGCGCATTTCTATTATTTATATAAAGACATTTCTAACAGGAGCTTGCACATACAGTATAAAGCAGCAGCGCTTCATTATTCATTTCATAACATTATGTTCGGACGCCATACGCCAAAAAAACGTGTTGTCAAATTCAGAGCTGTCTTCCTTCAGGCTCATGAAGAGTTGGCGGTAACACATGGCATTGTTTTTGTCTGTAAAAGAGTAAAAGAAAGAGATAAAATATCTTTCAGCTACGCAAAACTATATTATTTCAGTGCATTCTTCAGAAGATGGACATGAAAATAAGAGCTAACTATAGCATTCAATTCCCACTAGGGAAAAATTATGTATTAGTAATATTTAAATAGGACCTTTTTTTGTTTTGTTTTGTTTAATTTTTAACTGTTTGTCCATTGTCTGTATTATGAGTATTATTTTGGAACAATCTAATACTGTGCTTCTTTTGAAAACCAAGCCTTTGTGTAAATACTGTACAGCTCTTCACTCAAAAATACAGTTCTTCTGTACATGGACTATTCCTGTATTTGACAAACAAATAAAATCAAGGAGCGTATAATGTCTCATAAAAATATCAGTTTTCCCCTCATGCTTATATTTTTTAAGACAGCATGTGCCAGTGTTTCATTTTCATTATACAATTGTTGTCCTAAATGTGTTCAGGTTTTACTATATTATCATGACTACCAATATTACTATGTGTTTAAAGATTAACTCAATTGTTAAGAGTATTTTTTTTTCTTCTCCATGATTCAAAAAATTAAGGTCAAAGGCAGAAAATAATTAAAAATGCTGAAATGCTGGAAATAAAAAATGTGCACTTTGTTCAGGTCCTTCCTGAAAATGACAGATGGAATGGAAAGACTTTCCTTCCGTAATTACTGGTCTCTCATCATTCATTCAGCTATAGTGCCTTTTTAATTTCTAAATAATTTTACAAATTTGACATTTTGTGTAGAGTCATGATATGCAGAATAATCCCAGTTAAGACCACTTCAGTTCCAGGTTGTAACACCGCAACATTTTCAGTCTTCAGTTGAAATCGTACATGACTTCCTATCTCTTGCCTGGATGATTCCAGTTCTGCTGGGGTATTTCCACTCAGCTCCAGGCTCAAATGTCTCCTAAAAAGAAAGGCGAGGCTGATTCATCAACTTGGAAGCTACCTTGGGAAACAGTGAAACACTGTCGAAGCTACCTTTGTCTTTTTAAGATGAAACATGATCAGACATGGTTCTTGTGCAAGCCTGGGAAACTTGGGGAAGTATGGAATATAAGAGCTTCTGGGAATTTATGAAAATTCAGCACATGTAAATGGAAATGTACAGATGTAGATATGAATTTTCTGTTATAAGACTTGCAACACTTAAGTTTATGACTCTGCTATCTTTATAAATCTCCTTATTGGGAGCACAGGTTGGCATCCCTGGTCATGGATTAACCCTTGTTCTGCAATTTTTTAGTATTTTTCCCTGCTCTAACACATACACCTCAACTCAGGAAGGGCTGTTAGTTGAATCAGGTTTGTTGGGAGCAGGGAAAACACTGAAAAACACAGGACAGGGGCTACTCCAAGGACCAGGGTTGGGAAGCTGCACTTTGTACAAACACAGCCTCACATATTATTTCATGTTTTGCTTTTTCACAATACAGCTGATGACCTTTAAAATGATTAAAAAATGATACAAAACACGTCAGGACATTTTAAAAATCCGTCTGGAGCAAAGAATTGAAGAGAAGAGAAGGTGAGATCCCTTTGCAAGGTCGTTACTAAAAGTCTGAAGGAATCAGTATCTCTGCTACAGAACTGCACCGTGTCATCAGTCGTAGGTTTGGCGTGAATGAAAGCATGGCCGCTTGCTGCGCTGTTTTTGACGTGGACAGGAAGTGGTCTAATCCGTGTACTCGTTTTCTAACGACAGCACTGAGGTAGCGTATAAGTGACGTCTCCGAAAGTGTTTTATTTCTCCTATACCACAGCAATTTGCCAACATTTTTATTTTATTATTAATGAATGTCATGCTTTTTATCCATTTATAGTTACATTTATAAACACTTCTTCCTTCATGAGCCTTTTTTTCCCCCCTCTCTGGAAGCTAATAAGAAAAAAAAATACAGTTTGTCATGTTACAGAGAAACCTGAACATCCTCTGTCCTGAAGACTTCCCCATGGAGGAAAACCTACTGTTACCAAGTGCTGACACTGGAGACTCCCTCCATAAATAAATAAATAAATAAATAAATAAATAAATGTCTGTCTTCTTACAGAAAGCTGTATCATATCAACGATTTCATGTTTTTATTTGCTAAACGAAACTATTATTATTATTATTATTATTATTATCCCTAAATTAGGTAGAGTTTATAAGTTTTACAAGTTTAAGTGAATGAGTTGTTAGTACAGAAACTAACATATTAGAACACTCTTATTAATGAAAAAAAAACTGATTTGAATTGTGTGTGTGTGTGTGTGTGTGCATGCGTAAGTTTGTGTGTGTGCATGTGTTTTTGTGTGTGTGCATGTGTTTTTGTGTGTGTTTGTGTATTTGTGCGTGTTTGTGTGTGTGCATGCGCGTTTTTGTGCGTGTATTTGTGCGTGTGTATTTGTGTGTGTGTGGTGTTTGTGCTTGTGTGTGTGGTGTTTGTGCTTGTGTGTGTATGTGTGTGTGAATGTGGTGTTTGTGCTTGTGTATTTGTTTGTGTGTGTGTGTGTGTGTGTGTGTGTGTGGTGTTTGTGCTTGTGTGTGTGTGTGTGTGTGTGTGTGGTGTTTGTGTGTGTGTTTAATATTTAATATTTTATTAATAAGTATTTAACGGATAGTTAGATTTGATGTTGTGGAACGACACAGAGAGAAGTTAGTTCCTGACCCTCTGGGGAAAAAAAGGGTGACGTTGGAACTCGAAAGCGAAACTGATTCAGACGGATTTCCCGAGAACTGGTGGCTCGATTGCCAACTGTATCCCTGCTTACTAAATAAGCGCACTACACAGACATCATCATAACGGCTAAGTAGTGCCCTATCTGCTAAAGCTATTTGCTACCCGGCCACAAGCTTCCTTCGCTGCGTAAACCGGTTGAATTCCCCGTCTCTGCCTCGACACTCGGGGGGAAGAGAAGCCTGTCAGCTTCAGCTCTTGAGGCATTTTCTGTAACACTCTTGCGATATCCATTACCCCTGATGAGGTAAGTGTGCTGGGTATGTGCAGTAGTATTTCTGTCTTCATAAATCAGTGACCAGTTGAGTTGTAGTGAATGAAGTAAGCTTGAAGGCAGCGCGCGTGCTCGATTTAGGCCACAGCCTTTATAACAAGCTCGATGTTTTCATTCATGAAAAAAAAAAAGAAGTTGTTAGAAATAAACGAAAAGGTTTGTTCGGTAGATGCGTGAAGTAATCTTTCAAAACACTACGCTTTGTGTCCCTGTCTTTTCTGTCTGAGCCGGTTGTCGTTGTCTGGACAATTTGTACTTTCAAGTACACTGTACAAAAATTACTGTAAATTGTAATTTTACAGCAGCAAGGTTGCCAGTACTGTAAAAGAAAAAAAAACGACAGCAAACAACTGTAAAATATAGACCTTTTACAGTATAGTACTGTAAATAACTGTAAAATATGGATCATTTAAAGTAAAGTACTGTAAACAACTGTAGAGTATAGACTGTTTACAGTAAAGTACTGTAAACAACTGTAGAGTATAGACTATTTACAGTAAAGTACTGTAAACAACTGTAGAGTATAGAGTATTTACAGTAAAGTACTGTAAACAACTGTAGAGTATAGACTGTTAACAGTAAAGTACTGTAAACAACTGTAGAGTATAGACTGTTAACAGTAAAGTACTGTAAACAACTGTAAAACATAGACTATTTACAATAAAGTACTGTAAACAACTGTAAAACACACTATTTAAAGTGAAGTACTATAAACAACTGTAAAATATAGGCTATTTACAGTAAAGTACTGTACAGTATAGACTATTTACAGTAAAGACCTGCCTGATCCATCCTGATGCCCTACTTCTGGTTGGAGTTCTCATCGGCTGAGATCGCTCGCTGCTGCTGGGGGTGGCCCCACATGGACGGCCTTAGATCATTGGGATTGCTGGGGATAGTGCCACTTGGGGGCCGTGAAGATGGCTTGGGGATCTCATATAGGGAGTTGTACTGTGGTGGCTTGGGACTGTGATTGCTGTGGTGGCTTTGGGGCTGCGGTTGCTGCAAGCAGTTTTGTACTCAGGACTCCATCAGTGGACAGTGGATAGGTTCAACAAACCGGACTTGTTGTGAACACCATGATGTATTTTTACTGCTTGCACAACTGCACAATTTGTCCATTTAGTACACGCTTATAGAAGGGAATTATTTATTATTGCACTATCCATTAGCACCCAGTTGAGGATGGGGTCCCTTTTGAGTCTGGTTCCTCTCAGGGTTTCTTCCTCATGTTGTCTCAGGGAGTTTTTCCTTGCCACCATCGCCTCTGGCTTGCTCATTAGGGATAAATTCACATATTTACAATTTATTTTGGTTTAATTTAATTTGAATGTATTTATTTCTGTAAAACTGCTTTGTGGCAATGTCCATTGCTAAAAGCGCTAGGCAAATAAGATAGAATTGAACTGAATTGAATTAAAGTATTTTAAACAACTGTAAAACATAGACATTTACAGTTAAGTACTGTAAACAACTGTAGAGTATAGACTATTTACAGTAAAGTACTGTAAACAACTGTAAAACATACATTTACAGTAAAGTACTGTAAACAACTGTAAAAAGAAGACTATTTACAGTACAGTATTGTAAACAATTGTAAAGCATAGGCTGTATACACAGTGCTGAAAAATTACAGCAAACTGTAAAACAAAATTTTACAGTAAACTATAAAATAACATATAATCCAGTACATTTGGCTGATGATTTTTTTTTAAGTGAGTCACACTTATTGGGTATGACTGAGTGGAAGATTAAGGGTCATACACAAAGTGGATGCACACACAACCTTCTGATCTGTAACCACTAAGCCACCACAACTCATGCAACTAGCTTGCAACCACCTCCAACTACTTTTTTTTTTTTAAAAAAAGAAAAAAAAAGCATTAGCCAAATGAGCATATGTACTGGATTATGTGTTATTTTATACTATGTAAGATATTACAGTACTTTACTGTGAATAATCTATATGTTACAGTCATTTACTGTAATTTCTTTTACTTGGTTATGCCGTGTATGTTCGAGGCATAAATGAATCAATAGAGACTTAAGCACATGTGCAGAGAGTGGTTTGGATTTCCTAACTGATATGATTTTTAAGAAATTATATTAAATGCCACTGGAATCTTATCATCCATTTAATAAAACAGTTGCCAAAATGATACTCGAGACAAACTAAATGATAAACAGATAATAACCAGAGTACAGTTGCAGCCATTCGACATGTGCTACGCTACATGCAGACGTATTAACCAACACATCTAAAATCACATCTTTTTGTTTGTTATCCATCACTGTTCATAACAGGAGTATACAGTACTCTGCAAATGTCTTAGTCACCTTATTTTTAGTGCTAATTTTCTTACAGATGTTTATTTTATGACTTCTGCATTATACAGAAACATTTTATATTTCCAAACATTACTTTTCCAACAGGAAATTAATTGTTACAGTAAAAAAAAATGTTTGTATGTCAGTGACTGACAAGCTGAGACTACTATTTAAAAAAAAAATGCAACAAGTTGTCTTACCAGATATTGACTTTTTGTTTATAACTGTTTACTACTATTTATAGTATTTTTTTTAATGCATCTTTGCTTTACAACAGCATTTTTTTGCACAGTACTGTATATACTACATATATAATATATATATATATATATATATAGTTAGGTCCAGAAGTATTTGGACAATGACAGGGTTTTTGTATGGAGGTACTTTGCTTAAAATGGCTGTAATTCCTAAAAGGTAAATGCCACATTTTTGTGGAACCTCTTAAAATAAAGCTGAAAGTCTACACTTCGATCACATCTTGATTGTTTTATTTCAAATCCATTGTGGTGGTGTATAAAGGCAAAATCACAAAAACCCTGTCATTGTCCAATTACTTCCGGACCTGACTGTGTGTGTGTGTGTGTGTGTGTGTGTGTGTGTGTGTGTGTGTGTGTATATATATATATATATATAAATATACACACACACATATACATATTACAGTAAAAACTACAGGAGAGTAGAGTATCTCCCAGTGATTAAGATTATGTGATTAACTCTTACTCTTTCTTATTTCTGTCTTCTCCAGATATTAACACGTGTTGTATCAGTGCTGATTTGTTGAGCTTGACACGCTGCCCCAATGGCTCAGCCCAAACCACTCTTCATTCCCTGGTTGAAGCAGCAGATTGATAGTGGACGATACCCTGGTGTTCAATGGGTCAACCAGGAAAGCACAAAATTCAGCATTCCTTGGAAGCACGCTTTGAGGCAGGACTCGAACAGTGATGACATCCTGATATTCAAGGTAAACTGCTTTGGTTAGCTGTCTGTTGGCATGCACATTAACTGTCCTTGTTCTTTTTGTATTTCTTCACATTTTTTGCCATATCCCATTTTAGAAATAGACAATTTCCTGGCCTTTGTATAACTTCTTTGCGGTCATGGCTTAATAATTAATAATTATCATATATTTATAGTTAACTTATTGATGGTTAGATTGTTCCATCAGTGTGGTGTATCATAAATGACCTTTTAAAGGTCTGTTAGAAGTTAAGAGATTAAAGAGTATCCTGCCTTAATATGTAAAGCACTTTGTGAAACATGCAACATAAATAAAGATTATTATTGGAGATGGCACGATACCACTTTTTATTTTCCAACACTGATACTGACACTGCAGCCTTGAGCATCAGCTGATATGGATACCTATCCAGTATTTTTTTCTTTAAATTTTTTTTTTTTTATCTGAAGCACTTAAAAATACAGGAATAAATACATAGCTAAAAACATGACTTGCAACAATTAATTACCCAGCAAATACATATAATAAAGTAAACATATAATAAACATCAATCCTCATTCTTTATATATAAATATTTACAGTTCTGAAAAAAATAAGCTTTTCCAAACTTTTCCAATCTTTTCCATTTGTTACAGGATCAGATCAAATTAATTCTTTTTTTTCTCCAATAGAAATGCAGAGTGTATACTTCACAAAGTGAAGGTGCTGTGAGGGTGCTTAGATGAAGATGTGTGTGATCAGTAATCAGGTGAATGTGAACGTGAGAACGTGAGTCTGTAATGGCTGAGAGATGTAGTCCTCAACGGCCATGTTTGTAGGCAGCGCTGTACTCTGGGAATTGTAGTTTGATTCCCGGCTTTGGCATGACACTGATCCACCATTGTTTTGTTGGTATTGGCCTGATACTGATCTTATTATTATTATTATTATTATTATTATTATTATTATTATTATTATTATTGTTATTAAGCAGAGGAGGTAAAAGAAGCTAAATGACGCTGTGTGCCTGTCAAAGGATAGTAATAAGATTTCCACCAACCGAAGAACAACTCACATACCCTAAGACGCACACACACTAAGACACAAAGAAAGCCACAAAAAAACATGAGGGCTGAAGTGTGCTCACGAGTCCTACACATACCCAACACAAAACAGTCTGTCAAGCCATGAGTAGGTTATGTAATTTGGTCAAATTTTGTTAGTTGAATTTCTGTCTCAAGATATTTTATTTATTTTATTTACTTCTTGACATAGGCATGGGCACAGACGAGTGCTGGCTCCAACGGCCAGATACCAGGTGACCACTCGGTGTGGAAAAGAAACTTCCGCAGTGCTCTCAGAGCCCGAGGCTTCAAGATAGTGGAAGATAACAAGAACGATGCTGCTAACCCTCACAAAATCTTCATGTGGCCAGATGACTCACAGTCTGGGGGTGAGAAAGGGGATGAAACAGGATGTGTTATTGATATGTTCTGAAACTGTAGCTCTGTACAATCCTCCCGTCTTACGCTTGTCCTGTTATTTGCACTTTAGCTAGTCTAGCAGTATGTACAGAGCCTATGTCTTGTCTTGTATGTTCGACCGCAGTACCTGAATGCATGATCGTTTGTGAAACAATAAATAAACGTTGAATATTGAATATTGATATTAGTCGTTGCAACAAGCTTGAGTTTTACACCATCATTTAGGAACGTAGTAATGAGGGGCATTAAAGGAGTTTTTTTTCCCTCATATACTGTTTATCTGTTTATTGTTTATAAGTTTACAGCCATTACTCTGGATGAATTTAGCTTTCGTTCTGATGGCATAGAAATGCTACTAACCAGTAATAGAAATGCAGTGAGGGAGCTTGTTTCAGACAGCCACACTTCAACAGCGCAGAAGTGTCGTGGTAGCTTGTCTGTATGGGTGTTTCCCTGTGGTTCGAGCTTCTTCGTGGTGTTAGCGTGCCGTGTGGCACACACAGTAACAATACCGTTATAAAATGTTTCATACATTGTAATACAGCTTTCCTGGGACTGTACAAGTAAAATAAGTTCCACATTTTTTGGTGTTTTTTGCCACTGTTCTTCTGTTTCACTTTTGAATTACTAGAAAGGAAAACTGATTGGGAAACTACTGTCAGAAATTCCGACGTGCACTACACTCACTGTCCACTTTAATAGGAACATCAGAACACCTGCTCATTTATGCAGTTTTTCAATCAGCCAATTGATGCAGCACAGTGCATAAAATCATGCAGATACAGGTCTAGAGCTTCAGTTAATGTTCACATCAAACATCAGAATGGGGAAAAGTGTGATCTCTGTGACTATGACCATGGCATGGTTGTTGGTGCCAGATGAGCTGGTATTTCAGAAACTGCTGAGCTCCTGGTATTTTCACACACAACAGTCTCTAGAGTTTACACAGAATGGCGTGAAAAACAAAAAAACATCCTGTGAGCGGAGGTTCTGCAGGCTGAAAAACCTTGTTGATGAGAGAGACAAGAGGAGAATGACAAGACTGATCTGATCTGACACGAAGTCTATAGTAACTCAAATAATCACTCTTTACAATTGTGTTGAGCAGAATAGCATCTCAGAACACACAACACGTCAGACATTGAGGTGGATGGGCTACAACAGCAGAAGGCCACATCAGGTTCTACTCCTGCCAGAGAGGCTATCCAATCTGAGGCTATCATGGGCACAGACTCATTGAAACTGGACAGTTGAAGGTTAGAAAAAAATCATCTGGTCTTTTTCTAGTCTTCAGCTGTCCAGTTTCAATGAGCCTGTGCCCATGGTGGCCTCAGATTCTGTTCTTGGCTGACAGGAGTGGAACCCGATGTGGTCTTCTGCTGTTGTAGCCCATCCATCGCAAGGTTTGATGTTCTGAGATGCTTTTCTGCTCACCACGGTTGTAAAGAGTGCTTATTTGAGCTACTATATCCTTCCTGGCGGCTCAGACCAGTCTGGTCATTCTCCACTGATTTCTCTCATCAGGAAGGTGTTTCCAACCACAGAACTGTCGCTCACTCAATTTTTTTTTGTTTTTCGCACCATTCTGTGTAAATTCCTGACACTGTCGTGTGTGAAATTCCCAGGAGATCAGCAGTTTCTGAAATACTCAAACCAGCCTGTCTGGCACCAATAACCATGCCACAGTTAAAGTCACAGAGATCACACTTTTTCTCCATTCTGATGTTCAATGTGAACATTAACTGAAGCTCTTGTCCTGCCTCTGCATGATTTTATGCACTGTGCTGCTGCCACATGATTGGCTGAGTGGATAACTGCATAAATGAGCAGGTGTACAGGTGTTCCCATTCAAAAATCTGCAGACACCTGACCATCAAACCTATATGTGTCTCTAAATATTCTTTTAAACAATTCAGTAAAGGGTTTCTTAGAATAATCTAAATGGCAAGTACCACTTTAGTGTTCACTAGTATACCTTAGCTTTGAGAACATAGCACTAGCTAGTAATCCATTAGTGCTAGAAAATGCAGTGTTGGTGATAGCTATTAGAACTTAGTAGAACGTTAGTGCTCGGCATTAAACCTTGGTTCTCACTGGTAAATCCTTAGTGCTAGCTGGTAGAACCTAAAAAGTTCTAAATGTTAAATAGTTACGACTATTCTTTTTAAAAAAATGCTTTAAAAAAAAAAAATCCTATTCCCACCCACTCCAGAAGGATTTCTGACCAATGATGCTTCCGCCAAATGTTCCCGCAGTTATTATTAATGTTTGCAAACAATTTTAAATGAAATTACTTGGTTCTCTTTCCCAAAATATAAACAAACGAGTCATTTAAACCACCTCGACCCTGACCAGAATAAAGCAGTTACTGAAGATAAATAAATGAATGCAGTAAATGTATTATGCAGTACCACAAGAACACCTGATACGCTCCTGTCGTCTTGAATACACCACTTATTTGTCCTGCGAGCTTCAGATCCAACAACCAGCATGAGAGTAAAAAAACGCGTACACTCTCGAATTTTTCTTGGGTCACAGTCTTGATGCACACCTCTAGAGTTCTACTAGCTAACACTAAAGTTCTACCATAGTGCTACCTACTGCTGTTATGTTTTCTGTGTAGATGTTCAAACTAGCATGTGGTGGTATTTGTCACAAACTACTATTAGCATAAATGTACCACCCTACTGACAAAAAAAATTAAAATCAGTACAGCACTGTACAGTGTTCTTAATTGCTGTTTAGAACATTTTCTTGAGTTCCTTTCCAAACTTTTTTACCCTGTTACAGCAGAAATATATTACCATATTGGAAATTACAGTGTATACAAATGGTACTGATTTTTTTTTTCTCTTTAACTATCTCCAGCATCTACCACGGATTCACCAGCGTGTAATGTGAGTTTTGCCTATATGCCTACACGTTATATAATTTTTTCCCTTAATTTATAGGCGTACTTGTATTATGTCCTTACTACTTTGAAATTAAGCTTGTGCTATTGTTTCATGTCTCATTGCTAGAGCGAAGTTTCTCTTGGTGGTACCCTGTACCTGGGAGAAGAAGAGTTGTTTCCATGTAAGAAGACTACTGTTAGTGTGATGTGTGCATGCCTTCTGGTTGTATTGTATATTCTTTCTTTTATAACTCATCATAGCACTTTTGGTTCTGTTTTGGTTCTCAGGTGGAAGCCCGCAGCCTGATTTGTTGCAGCATTGCCTTGCCGGTCTGAATATTGCTGAATCTCAACCAGGTACAAGATTCATAAACTAAGATCTAACAAATGTTTAAATTATAATTATATAATGTAGAGATTTTATATATAGGGAGAGAATATATAGAGATTTAGGCATACATAGTACACATTGTTTTACATATTCTAAGATATTTATTTGCTCCTTTACACTCACTGGCCACTTTATTAGGAATACCATACTAGTTTGCTCCCTGAAAAACCTCAGTTCTTTGTGGCATGGATTCCACAAGCTGTAAGAAACATTGCCTTGAGATTCTGGTTGATTTGATTGCATCACATAATTGCTGCAGATTTGTCAGCTGCACAGTCACGCTTCAAATCTCCTGTTCAACCACATCCCTAAGGTGCTCTATTTAATTCAGATCTGTTGACTGTGGAGGCCACTGAAGTACACGTTCATGGAACCAGTTGTTTCATGGTGCATTATCATGCTGGAAGGAGGCACATGATTTACAAAATTGTGTCCATAAAGGAATGAATGTGGTCTGCACCAATACTCAGATAGACTGTGGCATTCAAACAATGCTCTATAGGTATTAAGGGTCACAAAGGGTGCCAACAATCCCCACAACAGTACACCACCACCACCAGCCTGAACTGTTGACACAAGGAAGGTTAGGTCCATGGATCTATGCTACTGAGCCTACCATCTGCACGTCACAGCAGAAATCGAGATTCATCAGACTAGGTGTAATTTTTTAAATCTTCGGAGAGCCTGTGCCTACTAGAGCCTCAGATTCCTTTTCTTGTGGAACACCATGTGGTCTTCTGATGTCCTGCCTCAAGGTTTGATATATTGTGCATTCTGAGATGCTTTTCTGCTCACCATGGTTGTAAAGTGTGGTTATTTGAGTTAACATAGCTTTCCTGTCAGCTTGACAGGGAGCCATTCCGGCTATTCCTGGCCGTTCTCCTCTTACTTTTCGCTTATCAATAAGGTATTTCCCTCCACAGAAATACTGCTTACTGGATATTTTCTGGGGGTTTTTTTTGTACCTCTCTATAAACTCTAGAGACTGTTGTATGTGAAAATCCTAGGAGATCAGGAGTTTCTGAAATACCCAAATCTGCAGTCATGTACCAAAAAGTCACTGAGATCACACTTTCCCCTATTCTGATGTTTGGTATGAACATTAACTGAAGCTCATGACCTGTATCTGAATGTTTTACACATTGTGAAGCTGCTGTTCCTAATAAAGTGGCAGGTGAGTGTATATTTATATTAACTTCAGTGACAGCTCTAGCCTTTTGGAAACCCTAAGCCAGCTTTGAATTTGGGCCTTCTCCATCAGAATCAAGCGGAGCTGAGATATCCACAAGATAAACAAAATTATTATAGTTCTGCTTAATCTTTTTGGAAACGTGACTAATGGAACGTATTCTAGAAGTGCACTGGACATAAATTCCTCTTGCACAAGAATTTGTATACTTTGAATAATGATTTAATACAGGTTTCAGGATGTTTGCTGCATTTAATTAAAGAGGGTCCTGTTGAATGTTTTGGCGTATAATAACATTGGATTGAACAGCACAAGTGTTTGCATATAATACAGCTGAGTGCAAATATTTGGAACCCCTGTGATCTCTAAACGAAAAAGTAAAATGTACCTCTAGTTTACAATTTATCTATGAAGATAGAATTCCAAGAATTTAAAAATGAAATGTGGCTGTACCTTGCAACACGGGACATTGCAAAACACGAAAACCTGACTGAAAAATAGCTTTCTTCATTTCCTCTTAAATATATTAGCTACTCAGCTAACTTAACCCTATGCACTTGCACCAAATACTGTAAAATACTTGCTTCTGAACTCATTCATTTGAACAGATGAATTCAACATTGACACATTAATACAGCAGAAGCATTGTTGCGAAAAAAAGGTGTACATTGGCATAGCTTTATAAGATGGATAATCAGTACACTGTATGCCTTGTTTGAGGAGAATATATGTTGAAATGATCTTACTAGCTAGCTTGATTTTTTTAGTAGCAATAGCAAAAACTACTAATGTCAGTAACTATAAATACTAAAAGAAAAGTTATTTAAGTGCTAGCTACCTGCTTCTTATTGTCTTATCTCACTGTCAACACGTTTTTTTCCTTCTTCATTTTTCAGCCAATGAAGGGCACTGGGGGTTCAAAATCCTCCTGTTATTTAGACAGATAGAATGAAAAATAACACCGTCCATTGTTTTCACCCTTGACCTGACCAGTCACAAATTGATTAGGACTGTTATCTAATAAATAGCTATGAAATATATGATGTCATACTTGCTATGGGGCCCTACATGACTTGTCCAGTTTACATATATAGCTAGGACTGGGTTTTTAGGTTTATAATGATTAGGTACAGTGGTGTCACTTACTTAAGGGCATGTATTTACTCTATTACAAAGGCAAAACAGTACTTTCTATAGCTGTAACATTATTATGTTGGGTTTTGTAGAAGGGATGCCATGCCTTAATGACGTTTTGCCAGAAATCTTTTGCGTATTTGACCTGTTAGTGTCCCTTATTGTCAGGGATGCAAATGTAAATATGTAAATATATATGGATCACAATAACGCTCCAAGACACGACTGACTCCATTCGCACCTAACGTTTTGCGGGTGTGATTGCATCACCCGAAACACATATGTGCACCAGATCTGAACAGTGTCAAAGTCACTTACAAGTAAGACAGAAAGAAATGAACACAACCTTAACCAGTGTTTAAAACTACAGAAACTCCCTTGAGCCACTCCAGGGGGCGGTGTAGTATCAAAAGTTGAGAACTGATGTGAACAATTTTTGAAATGTAGTCTCATACGGATTTTAGTGTCCGATACATAAAAGGCCCAAACAAGCCGACACAATGTCTTGTGAACAAATACCTAAAAGAGGCAATCGGAAATAATGCACAGAAGCCTTTAAAACATTTCTAACTCCTTGTACCGGCATCCGTTTTCCTGTTTCACTGCAGTTACTGAATAATTCATAGTTTACTGAGTAATATTAAGGAGTTAGTAAATGAAAAACACGCTGTGATCAGCGTCTATGCAGCTCATTTGTGCTACATCAGTTCTCATTTTACAAATGAGGACTAGTCATAATTCAATGACATTAACTACTGAACTACCACAGAATGTAGATGTAAATTTAGCATTCGTACATACATACAGTGGAACTGAATATAAATACATGATTCCTAAACAGATACAAATAGGAGGCTTACTATTCATTGCTTTTTTTTTTTTTCTGAAAGCTTCCCACAAATCTGAGAATAGAAGTGTGTATTGGACTGGGATGGCACAATGCGAGCAGGAGGTGCAAGCAAGCACTCAGATATGAAGCTCTTGGGACAAAGAAAGAGCACATTCGTTAAGAGAAATTGAGTCACTGCACAATGCATTTAGAGTTCACTCATTTATCCATTAACTCCATTTATCAGGGTCATGGTGGTTTAAGCTACTAGTTTGTTTGTATTTTGAGAAATAGAACCAGCTAAATTTGTTAGGCAATGTTGTGGGCATGTGTTCCAGTGTTTTCCAGTGTTTCCAGCAGAGTGGTTGGGTTCATATTTAATAAAAATAAACAAAACAAAACAAAAAAACCCTTCTGGTTTAGGTCACAGCAAATATAAACGCAGATATGAATATTTGGAGCACTAAACAGGTACAGATGTCAGTGTCATTGTGTTGCACCCCTAATACATGGACCCCAGACATACTGTAAGCGGTAAAATATTGTCTCTCAGAACATATAATTTATTAGAATTTTCACAGCTTATCATAGCTTAACTTTCAGGACTTTAACCAGATGATTCGTCAAAGTCCTGCCAGGAGACCAGTTCTAAACTTTGCTCTGTAATACTTGCTATGCCTCTGTTCACAGAGATGCCTGTGTTTGTGAGGGAACCAGTACAAAGTCCCATGAACGCGGCTATCTGTGACGCTCCATTTCCCATTCAGGAAACTTCAAACGTGAGCCACTTTTCTCCAGGTCACGGAGCTATGGCTGGGGCAGGACATACTTCTCCTGCTGAAGGCACACTGGCTCTGGACCAATATTCTCCACTAGAGGGCGCCTTCTTGGGCACACAACAGCACATGCCACAGGCTGCTCCTGAGCCGGAATTGCCTGTTCACACCACTTCTAATGACTCAGGCATGACACCTACCTTTGTTTTACAAATCCCAGTGGTTTTGTGTCTGTGACAGTCAGATATGACCTCATGCCTTGCGATGGTATGTTTGTGGCTGTCTGTGTCTATTTTCAGGCTGTAACCAATTTGGGACCCATTTTCTGGTGAATGTTTATTACAGAGGGAGGCAGGTGTTAAATCAAATGGTGGAGAATGAGGCTGGTTTCTGTCTAGTGTCTAGGTAACAAAGCATCGCTTTATATTATATTATATTATATTATATTTCTGTTCTCTTAGCTGTTTGGGCTGATGTTTCACTTTGGACTTTGCAAATTTGCTATTTTGGTATATATTTTCCATAACTAATAATATAGCTCATTTTTAGCTGAATAATGTCACGTGTCTCACTCTAGATATTCTCTCAGCTAAAATTTCAGTAAATGTTTTTCACCAGATTCTATCCTTGAAAATATTTAAGGTAATATGCAGCTAGTTAATAATGTCTGGTACATAATTTTCAATTTTGTTATTTTGTTAACTTTTTTTTTTCAGCTAGGATTCCTGTTGATGTGCAACTAATAGTGTCTAATGATAATGTTAATTTGATGTAAATAATATCTGGTATATTCTTTTCCACATATTTCAATATATTGTATATATATAGAAAATATTTCACATATTTTTTAACCTTTCTCATCTTAGTTTTAGTGAATATTTTAGACATTTTGCCTCATATCATTTGCCTGATATAATTTTTTATTGATTGATTTTTTGGCTAATTTTTTTTTTGGCCATTTAGCAACAAAAATGTTTGATGTATTTGCTATTTGTAATGTGGCTGAACATGCTAGCTAGTATGAGTGAATCCTGTGCTTCTTTTTAGGAAAGACCCTAGCCTAATGGCAAGCCTGCTTCCTGTTGTGGAGCTCCCCGGCACAGAGTCTATACTGGACCAGACCCAGGCCCAGTCAACCCAGGAAATTTTGAATAATCTGGGTGGATTGGAGGTGAGGCAGGAGGGCGGCATGCTGTTGGGTTATCGTTGGGGAGACAGTCGTGTTTACTGGGGACTAGACAAACACGAGCAGAGACCCACAACCAGACCACTCTCCAAAAACAATCCTGAGCCCATCTATTCCCTTAAAGACTTTGTGTCAGGTGAGTAAATGTGTTTGAATTGTTCAAGGTGTGATCAGCAATCATTAACCATTAACACTTTTCTGCAATACTTGTCGAAGTTCATTCTGGTAGCGGTCAATAAATAAAAAGTAAAAAGTCCTGTCTCTGTGGCACCCCAAGGCTTTTTAATCTAAAAACTAATCTGGGCCACTGATGTCCAACCACTCAGATATTCTCTGCTTTTCTTTCTTCCCTTACTCCTTTTTAAATTATAGCATTAAAATGTACATGTAAAATTTGCATGTGATATCAGATGAGGAAAATTGTCTATGGTAGCCATGCAGATTCTTACATTACATTCTCTTAGATTTACAGGTAACATTCTTAGATTTTATACACCACTAAACGAGGGGACTCCCTAGAGTGTTTTTTATTTTTGTGTGTCAAGAATTTACATATATACAGAAGTCTGCTATTATTTTTATTATATTTCTTCCTTGCAGTAGAAGCCTGTTGGACAATGATGTTTAATGCCAGATTGTATGTTGTTCCACCAGGCATGATGGAGTTTATTCAGAACCGTGGACAGTCTCCTTCATACTCACTCTATTTCTTTCTGGGACAACAATGGCCCGACCCCAAGAACAAACCATGGGAGAAGAAGCTGATCATGGTAGAGGTAATAAGGAGACTCTCACTCTTTTTACATTCAAATTAGGACATGATGAGTTGTCTTGCCTTGTATAAGTTTAGCAGACTTTACCAGTGTCACTTTTAGGAGATTCTGACATAAAGGAGTTTATCTGGGGGTGGGACTGTATGAAAAACAAACAGTATAATGAGTGTAAACCCAATTTCATGGTTCTGGGTACATCATGATACATCTGCTCACAACTTGCTCAGAACCTGAAGACTCTCCATAAAACTTACAGGTTGTTACAAAGCACTGACACTGGATACTCCTTCCATAAATATTAAATAAACATTACTTACAGAAAACGTCAATCAATTATGATATTTTTCTTTGGTAAATGACAGCATGTTTTGTTAATTTGCTTATTAGGAGGCATAGAGTATGGGGAGCATCCACAATAGAGGTCCCTGTGAATGAGTTGTTACTATAGAAACAATAACATACAGAATGTGCACATTATTATAACCTATCAGTTGAATTACTGTACATCCAGCACTATTATCCGAGCCATGCTGCCGAGAATTCAACAGCGCTGAGGTATAAGTGGAATAAATAATAAATAATGAGATATTAAATTAAATAATGAATAAATAAATAACTAACAAAAGTTAGTTAGGTTCTCTGACATTGTTGGAATGCCATATTTATTGATTTGTTGCTGGTAATAGAATCTGAGTGTCAAGTCGTACTGTCCAATAGGAATTCACTAGTTGGCTGTCAGTTTGGCATTTGACAAATCTGAATGGTTTAAAACAGTCCTTCAGTTGTCTATCCACATACTTCAATAATCACTTTTCCCATTTTTGGTTTTGCAGGTGGTTCTCACGGCTCTGGAGAAGCTGAAGATGATGGCCGTGGCAAACGGTGCGTCCTCACTGCAGTCATCTGTGGACTTGCAGATTTCCTTAGAGCAGATGATGGAAATGTGGTAGAAACGAATTCAGGTCAAATTGCTGGAACTTGGCGATAAACTGCACTCTGTATGAATGATTTGGTCTTAAATAGTGTGCTGCTTTTTTGCGGGGGTTGGATACCAGGTAGGGTCTCTACAAAAAGACATTCCTTTTAAAAGGATTCTATATGTGATGCTCAAGTTCCTGGATAAATAAAGTAAACAAAGGAAATAAAATGCATGTTGTTACTTGAATGTAAACAGGCTGGGCCTTTTTTTTTTTTATCATAGTGCAAATGCCAAAATGAGACAATACATACAGGGCTGGATATTGTTGGTTAATTGTAAAAAGGCTTGAAGCTTGAATGAATACATTATGAAGAGGTGTGGTTAGATGATATTCATTCAAATCGCATCCTTTTAATTGAAATTTACTTTGAATCAAAATTTAGTTTACAAGATTTTAATTTGATATTTCTGCGCAACTTTGTCATACTAGAGCTCAGAGATATAGCATTTATGTTGGTTTGCCTATATGAAGTCGACATTGTTATTGTTAATCAGTTTATTAATTCTCATAATTATATACTGTTCTGTACAAATGATGCATCAGTACTAATAGCAGCACATCATTGCTAATAGCAGCACATCTGAAAGAGTTTTATTCCTCTTTCATACCACAGTATGGTCGAATTCTTGAACCTGTTTGGTCAGAAGGTGTGCATTATTTTTGAGTGACAGCATATGTTATTCATTAAAAATTAAACATCATAATTGTTGGCAAATTGCTGTGGTGTAAGCGAAAGTAATGTGCTGCAAATGGGAACGGGGTGTGGCTAGCGGCACTTCGCTTGCGCGCTGTGCTGCATCACACCCCCCTGAAGCACGTTATTTTTGTATAACAGCATGGTTTGTTCTGTGCTATTACTTAGATACAACAGTAATTTTCCAACAATTAAATAACAACACATCATACTTTTATGCATTTATAGTTACATTAATCATCCACAAAAAAGAGGGACTCCAGGAAATAAAAGTTAAAACTACAGCAGCAGCTAGTTAAGAGTAAACACACGCTGTTTGTGTAGTCTTGACCGTGCAGCTTCCCACATGTTATTCTCTTTCTGAACCATTGGTTAAAGTTTATGTGTATATTTGTGTGTGTGTACCTTGATCTCAACTCAAACGTGTATGACCTCACTCCAAAAACACTACAGGATGCACTGAGCATAATGCTCTATACACCATTATTATGCAGCTAATGTGTGCATATGGAATGGTGGGTGAGCAATTGGAAATTCAAAGCGTGTGTGTGTGTGTGTGTGTGTGTGCATGTGTGTGTGAGAAAGTTTCACTATAGTTTTATTTCACTGCCTCATTTTAAACAGGAGGCTTTTCCCCTCTACCTCACGGGAAGCTTAATGTCCTCACTACCACATGAGGTTTACCACAGGGCCGAAGGAAAACACTTCTGCAAACCGGTAACCCACAGCTCGGTAACAATCCAAGGCATGGTGGATGGAAACCTCTACTCTAGGAAACCAAATACAACAATGCCACAGTGGGCAAATTGTCATTGTTCGCACAGTTGGAATTAAAATCTCTTTAAACCCCATTATTTAACCCCATGGTTCTGAAAGTGGGGTGTGTGCATAGCACAGTGGTGGAAATCAGCAGCATTGAAGTTGTTATATCGATTATTGAGTTTTTATAGTTAGTTAGTTAGCCTTTCTGAGGTGTCAAATTCAATGAGTTTACTCCAGATCTTAACAACACAAAACAAGGAGGCCTATAAATAATGTCAACTAATGACAATTAACTAATAACAAAAACGTATTCTGAGTTTAGGAATTAAAAGCTTTATGGCTTCAGTAAATATCCAGAATACTGCTGTAAACTTTTAAATAATGAGTCTAATAGAACAGTTGGATTAGATTCATAAAATAATTCTGTACTGAAGGGATCTGTGGAATTATTTACAGTTAATAGTTTGATAGCCCCTGATTTAACCCCCGAATAAGCCACTGCTTATTTTCTTTAGATTTAGTGGAAGCTTTGCCACATTTCAAACACTACTGGCTGTTGTGGAATTCAGTCACGTTCTTCAGCACTCTCCTTCCTTGACTTGACCATGTTTCAGAAAGTAAATACGTGAAAATCGAAATCAATCACAGCTCTCAAGTCATTTCATGGGCACTTATGCCATAGGTATGACATAAATTTTAAAAAATTACACTGCTTCTCCTACATCAAACGAAGGTCTGGCTAAAAAGGATAGAAGTGTTTTTGATAGACTTAAATTTGGATTTCTGTCTTTAAACATGTAAATAATATGAAAATTTATACCAGGGTGTAAAATTTAACGTTATGCGAGGTTATATGTTTCCAACGACTAACTGCTGATCACTGTTCTTCCCAACGATCAATCACTGATTACCATTCTTCCCCAATGACTAATCACCGATCACCAAGGTTCCCAATGACCAATCATTGATCACCATTGTTCTCTAATGACCATTCAATGATCACCATTCTTCCCAATGACCAATCACTGATCACCATCCTTCCCCAACAACTAATCACTGGTCAGCAATGTTCCCAACATCCAATCACTGATCCTCATTGTTCCCCAATGACCAATCATTGATCACCATTGTTCTCTAATGACCATTCAATGATCACCATTCTTCCCAATGACCAATCACTGATCACTGTCCTTCCCCAACAACTAATCACTGGTCAGCAATGTTCCTAACAACCAATCACTGATCCTCATTGTTCCCTAATGACCAATCACTAATCACCAGTGTTCCCTAATGACCAACCACTGATTGCACTATTCTCAGTGACCAGTCCCTGATCACTGTTGTTCCCAATGACCAATCACAAATCACCACTGTTCTCAAAAACCAGTCTCTGAACATTATTCCCAACCACCAATCACTGATCACCATTGTTCCCAGTGACTAATTACTGATCACCATTTTTCCCAACAATTAATCATTGATCATCAATGTTCCCTCTATTCTATTCTATTCTATTCTATTCTATTCTATTCTTAGAGTTTTGATGATGAGTTTATGACTATACAAATTAGTCTTGTGACTTCTAGTGATTTTTGAGTATGCTCTGGCTCATCTTTCAGTTGAATTGGTCCTTTCCTTTGAATCTCAGTCAGACAGAGCTCTTTAGTAGGCCACACCTTTCAGTTACTGTTTAATATTGTTTAGCGCTGTTGATCAGGTTACTGATTCTGCTTGTGTTTCCTTCCCTTTCTACCACCTGTATCTCATTCTTTCTATAACAGCTTCAAATTTTTTAGTCTCTGTCTCTAATCCAGCATTATATTAGTTATGCTATAATCCTTTAATGGCTTTCAACTTCATCTCCTTTCTCTGGCCCTCTACTGATTTTTTAAAAAGCCAAATGAAGCTTACTGTGTAGTGACCCAAGGAGTCCACACGAGGCTGCTATTTCCCAAAAGTAGGAGATCAGCCAAGGCATTATACAGTTACACTGTGTATGGCTGTCTTATCGGGCTTTTCTTTAGCAAAGTGGGCTAAAGGCATGGATTGAAACATAGAATGTATATGTGATGGGGGTATGGACAATTAAGAAATACTCGATTAGTGGTGGACATAATTTTAGGTGCAAGGTATGTTGTTTTGAGCATATCAATGAAGTTTTCATACTTACCTATGAGGTGAATTGGCATAGCGGGGAGTGTTGTTGCTCCATGTTGTCAAGGTTGCTGGGTCAGTCCTGAGCTCTGGTTACTTTCAGGTTGTATTTATTGACAGAGGCTTCTGTAAGTCTCTCTGGATAAGAGTGTCTACCAAATGCCCTAAATTTAAATGTAAAGGCTGTGTGCACCTGAAATTACCATCCATTATAAAGCAGCAGGCCTGTGGTTGAATTTGGAAAAAAAAAATTATTACATAATTCATGTAATTTTATTCATACATTCATTTATCGTAACCTCTTTATCTTGGTCAGTGTTGCGGTGTTATACAGGAATACACCCCATAAGTAAGACACCAGTCCATCACAGGGCACCTCACACACACACTCCCACACTCATTCATACCGAGAGGAAATTTTGAGTAGTTAGTGTAGTTGAGTAGTAGTTAGTGCCATGTTTTTGAGAGTTGGCGGGAAACTGGAGAACCCAGAGGAAATGCACAAGGACTTATAATACTACTACTACTAGAGAATAATGGACTAATGCACATAATGACCTCAGTAGCGCAGAAATAAACACCAATGTGGTCATGTGACATTCACTCAGAAGGACACAGTTGAGGGTGTTTCTGCATCAACATTCTCATGTAACTCTCAGACAAAATGAATCTGTGTACTGTATGTTTTCACAAGACACACTGGACCCATTTGAATGCCATAGGATATCCGAATATAAGAGTCAATTGCACCAAAAAGAGTCAAAATTGTCCAGGTATGAACACTGAACATCCTTGGATATAAGACTGAGGCTGAGACAATATGAGAGTCATGTCATATAACGATCACAGTATTTGATTTCAACTTTAATTTCAAGTAGGATTACATCAAACGTTAAACATACCAATGCAACTTTTTAAAAGAAATTTTAAGATATTCAGTTCTTTATAAATACAACATAGAAATATGCAGATTCCTTTTGCTTTTCATTATCACAGTATACTTTCATCCTGGTATCTCTTCGCATGTCTAGAGTTGAGGTAATCAGAACATTCAGGAAATCTCTTAATAAATAAAACTCCAAGTGCCAAGCTTATTACATAACACAATAACTTTTGAACAATTTGAATATGCATTCATTTGCTAAGAATTACCTTTGGTTAATGACTATGATAAATATTAATCAGAGAGAAGTCATGCTGCTGGTTAGACAAGAAAGAAAAGTACAGCAAATACTGCGCTAGAGAAATCACAAGACATGATTTTCCACTGTGTAGTGCCAGTCTCCACTGGTGCAGAAAGGGCACACCTGTCTCATGACAGGAAAGAAAACAGAATGCCTGCTAACATCCAAATGTTCAGTGTAATCATGTGCACAGAGATATAAATAGCAACAAAACTTCAAAAGTGTAAACATTGCATGCTGAAAATTCTCAGACATGGCAGACAGGATAAGGATTGTGCCATGCATGGAAAACACACAGTAGAAAGGTATGTGTTTTTTTTTTTATAGGTGATCTATTACTACAGAGGGTTGTTCGGACAGCCTAGATCATCTGCAGATGCGAGCTTCCTTCCATCCAGGACATCCACCACAGATGGTGCATCAGTGAGGCTTGTAGGTTTGTAACACCCTGGCCACACCAACCACAAACTGTTCCAGCTGTTGCCATCCAGGAATGCGGTACTGCAACCTGAGGGCCAGGACCAGAGGGCCGGGGCCTGTTGTAAACCTCACACCCTGGTTTACACACACACACACACACACACACACACACACACGCATATGCACTATTTATATGCATAATTATTCACCTTCCAATGTCCTACATCACTTTTGTTGCAATCCATTGTTGATACTAGATACTGTTTTTCAGAACCTATTTCATATGCTCTTATTTATTTCTTTACTCTTTTTATGTTGCTTGAATACCTGTCTTGTTTGTCTTGTGTGTCTTGGCTATATATATATATACAGCTCTCTCTCTCTTTCTCTCTACACACACACACACACACACACACATATATATATATATATATACACTGCTCAAAAAAATTAAAGGAGCACTTTGAAAACACATCAGATCTCAATGGGAAAAAATATCATGCTGGATATCTATACTGATATGGACTGGGTAATGTGTTAGGAACGAAAGGATGCCACATCGTTTGA
>CM075014.1:4965629-4996882 GCA_037576675.1 Pangasius sanitwongsei | reverse complement strand
CAAATACTTCCGGACCTGACTGTATAGAGACACACACACACACACACAGATATATGTATATATATATATATATATATATATATATATATATATATATCTGTGTGTGTGTGTGTGTGTGTGTAGGTCCCCCTTGTACTGCCAAAACAGCTCTGACCCATCGAGGCATGGACTCCACAAGACCTCTGAAGGTGTGCTGTGGTGTGCTGTGGTAATAAGATGTTAGCAGCAGTGAGGTGGGGCCTCCATGGATCGGACTTGTTTGTCCAGCACATTCCACAGATTGTCGATCGGACTGAGATCTGGGGAATTTAGAGGCCCACACAACATCTTAAACTCTTTGTCATGCTCCTCAAACCATTCCTGAACAATTTTTACAGCGTGGTAGGGTGCATTATCCTGCTGAAAGAGGCCACTGCCATTAGGCAAAACCGTTGCCATGAAGGGGTGTACTTGGTCTGCAGCAATGTTTAGGTAGTTGGTACGTGTCAAAGCAACATCCACATGAATGCCAAGACCCAAGGTTTCCCAGCAGAACATTGTTCAGCACTAAACATTGCCTATGCCAGCTTGCCTTCTTCCCATAGTGCATCCTGGTGCCATCTTTTCCCCGGATAAGTGACACACACGCACCTGGCTGTCCACATTATGTAAAAGAAAATGTGATTCATCAGACCAAGCCACCTTCTTCCATTACTAACCACTGCATAATGGGAACACCCCACAAGACCTGTCGTTTTGGAGATGCTCTGACCCAGTTGTCTAGCCATCACAATTTGGCCATTGCTCAGATTCTTATGCTTGCCCATTTTTCCTTCTTCCAACACTCAAATTCGAGAACTGACTGTTCACTTGCTGCCTAATATATCCCACACCTAATTGCAAGCATTCTTATTTAGGAAAATTACTAGAATAGTTTAAGCTCTATGTTACAGGTCTTGGCACTAGGATGTATAATAGCGTTGTGCAGGTCCCACTTGTCTGAGAGGACAATATATGTTGTGGAGTGGAACGAAGTGCGGAGATGGACCGCAAAATGGCACCGCCTAAAATGCAAATGCCTTGAGCAGGGCAAAAACCGGGTAGGTTGCATGCACCAATCCGTAGTGTTAGCCACTGACCTACCTACGGAACCCGAGCACTAGGTGCAGCTCAGGAACCCAGGTCACATAGAAGGTCAAGCATTCTGTGTGGTGGCCTAACTGATGTATGACGGGTGATGTTGGGGTGGTTATGGGTCCTGAACCTAATGGTCGTCCATCAAGCGAGCAGACCGGAATGGTATGGGGGAGTGGGTCTACTGGCAACCCTAGTCTCTTGACTAAAGTCTCATCCATAAAATGACCGGCCACCCCTGAGTCAACAAAGGCCTGCAGACAGTTTTTTGGTCATCTCCCCAAACAATGTTGACAGGAATGAAAAGGCCAGACAGGTGAGGAGCAGTGTCTGGGACCATCACAGGTCCCTCTTTCTGGGATGGCCCCGGCCTTTTGGCATCAGGCGGGGACAACGTGAACACCAATGACCAGTCTGCCCATAATACAAACACCTATTCTCACTTCTACGCGCTTCCCTCTTGTGAGGAGGCAGGTCAGCGGCACCCATTGGATGGGATCTACTGAGGTATCGTTAGTTTCAGGCCTGCTGGAAAGGCCCATGGGAGCCCATCTGTATTTGTTTGTCAGCATGTTTGCAGTGGCTGAACGGCACTTCCTGCGTCATTTACGCAAGCGTTTGTGGATTCTGATCGACAAATCATATAATGCTTCTAGATCCTTCAAGTCCTCGGACAGGCCCTGCACATATGCAGCTAGGAGAGCTTGGGTATTCCAAGTTGAGCTCACGGCAAGAATCCTGAACTCCATGGCATAATCGGCCACCAAGCGGCTACCTTGACAGATCCGCAGAAGGGATGATGTCATGCCCCCCCGAGAATGGGTGGTCAAAGGTGCTCCTTAGTGCTGACACAAATGAGGCAAGAGTGGGGTGGTCAGCTAATCTATTCTACCACATTGCTGTGGCCAGTGCTAGTGCTCTTCCAGTTAAAAGAGCAATCATAAAGGTGATCTTCACCCTTTCAGAGGGGAACTGGGAGGGCTGCAGTTCAAACACCAGTGAGCACTGCATTATAAAAGAATTACACTTCCCTGCTTCTCCAGCACAGGGCTGAGGAGCGGGCAACCTCGTCTGACCCGCAGGCCGATTCCTGATTTGCCTCCACAGGGAAAACGGGTCGGGGCTGCAACAGCAACTGAATCTGTGCAACACGTTCAGACACGCCCTGAAATTCTGAGAACAGCACTGCCAGTGTCTGGTTATGCTTCCCCAGAGCGGTGGCCTGACCAGCCACGATTTCTGCTATCCGCTATAAATCTGCTGGTTCCTCTGCTAGTGCAGACATATTGTTATGGGTCTTGGCGCTAGTATGTATAATAGCATCGTGCAGGGTGGGGTGGACTGGAACCAAGTGCAGAGACGGACCACAAAATGGCTAAAATGCAAACACCTCGATGCAGGGCACAAACCAGGTAGGTTGCATGCACTGAGCCATCATGCTAGCTGCTGAGCTAACAGTGAGGGTAATAGTCTCAAGGGTCGTAGTGCTTATGTGATACTATGAAGGGCACAGGCTTGGGAATCTCGGAGCCTATGGCTCAACACAAAAGCACCGCAGCATGGCGGGTACATAACATAAAATAGCCCTGTCATTTGGCCGAGCTTGAAAGAACTAAATCTTTTCTTAATATTAAATATATCCAGCCCTGAACCTCAATATTCGCTTTTCTAAACATAAACTTCAGTAATCGTCTTTCTGAACATAAACCTCAATAATTCGCTTTTCTGAACATAAACCTCAACCTAAAAAAAAAAACTCTCTGACTTTAAGTATTTTGCAGAGACAGTAAGAGACTTTTTTTGATAAATCTTGAAGCATATCACAGAGGGCACCTGGAATTTAGATTTTTCTGGAGTCACTATCTACACTTTAAAACACACTACACTTGGTATGCTTTAAAACGTTTCATATTTTCATATCCCGGCATATCGTCAGGCAGGTGCCCTTGTAACAAGATAATCAATGTTTTAATGTGGCAGACCACCCAATCTTTAGGTGAGCAAAAGTATTGGAACAGATAGCCTTAAACTAAATTAAAGTAAATAACACTTAATATTTGGCTGCATATCTCTTGCTTGCAATAACTGCATCAACCCGGTGACCCACTGACATCACCAAACTCTAGCAAACATCTTTTGTGATGTTTTTCTTTTCTCAGCTTCAAAATGGCTTGCTTTTCTCCCATAGACAGCTCTCAGGTTTATCCTTCTTTAACAACAATTGCAGTCTTTACAGATGAAACCCAGGGCTCAAACCAAGAGTACATATTCAGAGCTATTCAATGTTAGAAAATCAATCTAACAGGGCACACCTGGCTAACAAGAAACACCTGTCAGTCACCTGTTCCAATATTTCTGATCACTTGAAAAATGGGTGGGTTTCTGGATTGGCTCTGGATCCAACGCAACCGTGACAAGTTACTGAAAGATGATTGAATGATGACTAAAAGATGACTTTCCCTCAGGATCAAATAACTATAATAAAGCATCTATCTATCTATCTATCTATCTATCTAAATGAATGATTAACTAAAAAGTAATAAATTAATTTGTAAGACATACCTAAACTCCATCACCTTTTAAAGGCAAAACTCAAAGTAAGTCAGCAGTAACTCAGTGGCTAAAGTTCTGTGTTAGTCACTGGAATGTTGTTAGTACAACTACAAGGACTGCCAGAAAGCCACTGTAGGGCTCTTAAACAAGGCCCTTAATTCTCAACTGCTTAGCTCTGTGCTTGGATCGGATTCAGCTGTAATGTACTTTAGATAAAAGCATTAGCCAAGTAAATAAATGTTTCCGTGCATGACATTTGAAGGTCTGTTATATTGTGTTGAATTTCAGTAGCAAATGGAGGACTGCGTGACTCTAAAATAAGCATTATAAAACAATTTCTATCCAAGAAATTGATGGTTCCTTTCCAAGAAGCTCATGAGATTTGCCTTTCCCTTCAAGCTTATCTTGCTTAGAAAAGAAGGGAAAATTTTCCATAATTTGATCATGTTTAATGTTCATTTCTTAGCTTATGCATGATGAGGCACATACTGTATGTCAGATGTGGACATCTGCCATCTTTAATCTGAAACTTATGCGTAAATGTAAAGGCTTCAAGTTTTATTTTGTAATATGCGCATGTGTAGACAGATCCAAATATGCGTAGTTATGACACAATGTGTTATTTGGATTACGGAAACAACTCCAGATGGCCTGTGCAGGAAGACTACACAATGGAATGAGGGAGGGAAAGGAGTGACCAAGTGTAGGAGTGAGGAGGTGATAAAATGTTCTCCTTTATGAGGGAAGTTTCAGACGACAGACTAGTGTATATCCACATTTCTGCATACTGAAGATATCGCCTTGGTTATTTTACTCTTGGAGAAATGCTGACAAATTATGTCATCAGTAAGAGTCACTGCAGTAGCTGCTTTTTCTGAGAACATTATAGGGACATTCAGCATCATTGATGTTTCAATCACAAAGATCAGATAAACCACAAATGGGAAACAACGTGACTTGTGAGGAAAATGGAGCAGGAAAAAATGAGCGATAGAGGAAAGCTGATGCCTATTTTAGGAGTTGACTTTCCGGCAGGTGAAGGAAGTGAATTGATCTTTCCAGAGACGCTGCTGGAAAGCAAGGGACAGAGGAGGGGGGCTGTACGCATGAGCAAGCATTCTATTAAATCCCAATCTGTTACATAAAATCAGATAAAGTTAATGATGTAAAGCAATTGAATAGATGAAAAATAATTCATAATAGTAGTGGGAGGGTATGAAAAATTCGTGGTATGATATATCATGTATTATCATAGTTTTTGAGATGAAAGTTCGTACAATTTTCATAAGGGAGCAAGTGGGGACAAGTCTTGTATCAAGTCTTATATAATTACTCATTTCACCTGGTATGCTTGTTTTCTAAAAAAGTATTTTACCCTGTTATGAAAGCCTCTTTTGTAGTGTCGTGTTCTACACGCAAAAGCAATATTTCTTGGCATCATCTATAATAGTATAGAATGTTGATGGTATAATGATTTTAGATTTCTGTATAATGTTATACAAATAAACTGCATCTTCATAGTACATGAACTACTCACATTCTAAGTAATCCATCTGCAGCGTAGCAGAACTAATATCAGGATATACTGTATATCATGTATTGTAAAATGTCTTTAATTATTATGTCATTAATATACATTTTAGACTGTTTTATTAACAGTTACATAAAATAGAAATATAAACAGACTTAAGGAATATTTTGGCCATATTCGCTTCTTATTTAGGGAAATTGCTAGAATATTTTAAGCTTTACTTATCAAGATATCAGGATCATTCAAAGCCTTCAGTAGTTTTTCGGAACAATGTGGAAATATGATTATCTCTGACTTTCAGTATTTCACAGAGAAGGTTTTTGATAAATCGTGAAGCATATAACAGAGGGCACAATCCACCTGGAATTTGTATTTTTCTAGAGTCAACACTTTAAAATACACTACATGTGGTAGGCTTTGAAACATTTCAGATTTTCATATCATGGCATATCGTCATGCTTACTGTACATATCATCACTCTTCTTCATTGGATATGATAACTATTTAATAACCTGCAAAAAAAAATCTGATTAAAAGTTCAAACATGTAACTTGTCACTCCCTACTTTTCACTCCTCCCTCGCCCTCCATCTCTGATATAAATCTTGTTTCAGATGGGGACAGATCTTAAACCTTTAGCACGTCTACCAAAGGAACACGTTAAAAAGAGGATTTATCTAATTGCAAGGACAGGTGATTTCCTCTTATAAGATCTTCCCTTCATTCCAAGCTGACTTTGAGAGCAGAATGAGAAGAGGTGAGTGATTTTGGACACAAATATAGTTGTCTAGTGTCTAGTTTCATTTATTAATTTTTTTTGTGTATCATGCCCAGCATGTCATGTGATTATTTTTTGGTTATTGATGTTGCAGTGGACTGAGTGGACTTATTTTTTATAATTTATGCTGTTATAACTTATTATTAATTTATAACAGCTATACTCATACTTTATCATGACTTATTTTGGCTTGCAATCTTAGGTATACACATGAGGCATGCCTGCTCAGGTTCAGATCTGTTTGTGTGTATAACTGTAAAGTGTATGTAAGAAGATCAGTGCTTTATAACTTTCATAACTGATTGCAGCTCTTATCATTTTGTAACTCTGTGCCTTTCAGGTTGTTATGTCATGGAGATGACTGTGATGCTGTTGCTCTTAATGCCTCTCACTGCAGCTATGCTGTTCCAACACAAGCACAGGTGTGTACACACAGAGTTAATTTTCATATGTATAACACTTTTAACATCCAGATGTAGATTTGGATCCATAATCGGCAAGCCAGGGGTGACAGTGGCAAGGGAAATCTCCCTGTGATGACATGAGGAAGAAACCTTGCAAGGAACCAAAAGGGTTCAAAAGAGAACCTATCCTCTTCACCTGATACTGGGATTATAAATCATTACAGTATACATGTGTAGAAGAGCAAAGACAAACAGTACAAAATATGTTGAAAGGATGTTCCTGGGATGACCACAGGATAGTCTTTAGGATTGCAGCAGAAGTTCTTAGAAGGTAGAGAATCTGCATCACGGAGAGATGCCACATTAACCCTGATGTTCATTTTTTACAGGCCACACACAGACACCGTCTCGCTGGGACATAGCATACAGATGTCAGAAACTGTGCCATCGGTTGATCCAGCGGCGGAGACGCACTCTACGTTCACACACTCAGTAAAGGCAAATACGCCGCTTCTCCAGTCAACATCTGATATGCTCTTGCAAAGCATCCTCATGCAATCCAAAAAGTAAGTACATAGTAAATACCTCACTGTTACTTTAACTATACTGATTAAGAGCAACTGTAGTGTTCAGTTAACACCTATGGTTTTGAATGAACTCTGGGTGATCCTTTGAGTCCAGCACTGTAAGAACTAATTCAACACTGTCAGTGTTAGCTAACGTTAATGTTAGCTAATCAACACTAGGTTTTTGCTTGAAAACTATTGTATAGTTTGTTGTGTATATCATTTAAACTATTGTACCTCCAGATAAATCTCAAGGTCTCATTTTAATAGTGTGTCACATTTGCTTAACTAGCAGCGCTCAGACCAGATTGCGGAGGAGACGCGCACCATCCAAAGGCTGCCAGTTCGGCACGTGTCAGATGCACAACCTGGCTAGCACACTTTACAGAATGGGCCAGACCAACAATAAAGAGCAGTCCAAAGGAGCAGGAGACCCGAATGGATACGGTCGCTAAAGAATATCATCGATGACCACACAGCAAAAGATTTCCCAGGATTGAATTCAAGACCACGGCAATTAGCTAACAGGATTTCACATAAAATGTATAGGAGCAATTTCATAAAAGCAAAGGTGTAAGAAAAGTTACAGATCACTCGCATTTGTAGATTAGATATCAATTAAATCTATTACCAATTATGTATTTCTGAAACTGTTTCTTTGTTAAACGTTGCACTTCCAGATAAATGAGGTGTTTCTTTCCCGCCAGCAAGAGTACAAAACAAGACGCGAAGAATAAGACATAAGATTGCGCTGTTATATATTTATTCTTGCTATTTTTGTGACCAGTGTAGGCGGTAACCTGGCGAAGAGTCACACAATTTTAAAATCATCTGAGTTTGAATGAATACATTTATGGCATTTGGCAGACGCTCTTATAAAACTAAGCAATCATTTTGTAGGACTGAGCAGTTGAGAGTTAAGGGCCTTGCTCAAGGGCCCAGCAGTGGCAGCTTGGCAGTACTGGGATTTGAACTCACACCCTTCCTTCATAATGGTATATTGTATTTGTATAGCAAATTTGATGAAGTAGCTTATTTATAGTGAAGTGGGGTGACATATTTCCACACAGCTATGATGTAAGAACAGCCAAAGATTTTAACCCTTCATTTGAAGTCTGCTTGTAAATGACCACTTTGCCTTCTTCATCGTCTGCTGTAAGACAAGCCCAGGCAGGTGGTAACACATAATTCTGGGCCGGAGTTGGTTTGAAAATACCATTGCACTGCTGGATTCTGACTGCCGCAGTGCAGGTGTGTTCATTCCTGACCTCAAGAATAGGCAAAATCCGAAATAGGCAAGTACAAATACAAATACAAATGATCAAAATGTCAGTATTGTAGAGTAGCATTATACTAATTGTGTCTGGAAGAAAACAGAGCCCTGGTGTTGAATATAATTTAATTCAGCACTGTGTCTTTTCACTGTGTAGGCTACTGGACTGAATGAACTTGTTTGGTACTTTTCCTTAAGGTTGTTATCCTTTTTAAAAACCCATAAAGTGCACATTTTAGTCAATTACCTGATTCACAAAGTTTGTTCACTAATAAATTTACATGTGTATTTATCGCTGCTGTAGTTGTACATATATATGTATATTTTACATCAATATCTATATATGTAGCATATTTTATTATATATTTTATTAAGTGTTAATAAAACAGTTTGAAAAATGTATATTAATAAAATAAATAAAGACTATGTTTTGTTCAGTTGAATCTTGCTTGTGCTGCTTATTTACCTAAAGTATTTTTAAAACTTTTTTTTTTTTTTTTTTTAAAAAGGGTTTATTATGGAATCTCATTTTACTTCTCATGGAAGATTAATTAACATCATCTATTGACATTATTCCATAATAATAGTGCTGTTATCCAGACAAAAGCTCATGCAGCACCTAGTGGCATAGCTTTACACACTATAGGCTGCTAGTGTGGTAGTAAGTAGTGTGGTTTGGGACACAGCCGTGTTGTGATAAAGCCCTTTTTTTTTTTCTTTCCTCTTTCTTTCGGTCTCTTTTAACCACACCCAGAACTCGGTGGAGTTTTAACCCGATGAGTAGTCAGGTAAAGGATTGAGGTGCATGTACAAAATCCGGACTTCCGAGTAGGTAGTGAAGGCGACATGAGAAAAGTTTCAACTCTGGCGAGTCCGAATCGTTTGGAAATGAGCGGTAAGGAGGCGGAAGGAGGAGACACAGTGTCCAAATCCGAGAAAGACCAGGTGGGTTCCTGAGAGCCTCTGAGCACACAAGGCTGGGGGAAAGTTCTGGAAATGAGGTTTCCCTGTAAAGGAAAGTTGCTTACAAGTAAATGATGAAACATGCAGTTTAGACAGAGGTTTGTCTGAGGTTTGTCACCGCATGAACTCCCACGTAATGACAACGCTGGATATTAAAACCCAGCCGCAGAGCCCGCGGAAAAACAATGGCATGCACACTATGTAGGATTTCTAACGGCTCTGAGAGATTGCTTTGGATTTGGTATGAATAAAGAAATGCGCACTGTCTGCTTTCAGAGCTGGATTGCGGCTGTAATCAAGAAAAGAGTGTGTACGACGTTTGTGGAGGATTCGTTCAGGTGAGCCGTCACTGTTTTTCCACTCGCTCACGCGGAGATCTCAGGACCAGCGCTGTGACACGCTGGCCTGCACGGGGAGCGCCGTGAACAGCACAACACGTCCTCAGACCTCAGGCCATGCGCCAGACCGGCATCGCGCCTCGCGCTGCCCCGCTTCAGGACTCACAGCTGTGACAGGTGTCCGGTCTCGTGCAGTTAGGCACTCAGGTGGAAGGTTCGCGTAGCCCCGCTCAACGTGTGACGTCACGTCTGCAGGCGCGTCGGAAGCAGTTCAGAACAGTGGATCCTACCTTCTTACATCCAACAATTCCAAAGCCCTTAAAACTGTTTCCATATGTCATTCTCATAATATTTTCCTGATTTTGTAACCAGTAATTGTATTCTCAATTATACTCACCCCTGGCATTGATTTTTGTATGTTCTTTATGGCCAAAAAAAAAAAAAAAGTTCAGAACAGTGGATGCAGACAGACAGGTAGAGGTGGAAGGGAAACCCCACCTGATATACTTTATTCTTACTTTTTTGTTTTTTTGTTTAATAAAAAATATATTTTTATTTTACATTTTATTTTAAATTTTATTTTAAATTTTATTTATTTATTTATTTATTTATTTATTTATTATTATTATGATTATTATTATTGTCATTATTATTATTATTATTATTATTATTATTATTATTTTTTTAGGGCTATACAGAAGAGAACATGTCCCACTGCAATTGTTTAGTATCATTCGCGAGTTTTATTTGCACGTTTAAAAGCTAACTCGCCAACAGTCAAGCTCGCTAGTTGTAATATTTTGTTTAGCTAACTTTTTAATACTAATACTGCAAATACTAAATTAATACTTAATACTAAATAATTGCAGTGGGACATGTTCTCTTGTGTACAGCCCTACAACTTAATCAGTGTAACGGTTAATAAAAGTAAGAATAAAGTATATCAGGTGCGGTTTATCTTCCTTCTCTACCTGTCTGTCTGCGTCCACTACATCCACTGCAGACATGATGTCACATGAGGGCGGGGCTATGCAATCCTTCCACCTGAATGCCAAACTGAAGGATGACTAACTGCACGAGACCTGACACCTGACATGGTTTCTCCTGAGTCCTGAAGCCTTTCGGTCTGAGGCGCGATGCCGATTTGTCATATAGCTGAGAACTGATCCTGAGGTCTGTGGATGTCCTAATATGTACTGGAGACATCCTACGCATGCGCACTTCATTTTTTCATGCGCATAAAGTTAGTCCTCTTCATTTAGGGTGAATTCTGATAGGCCTTATTTTAGGACAGTTTTTGTATTTCCATATTTACTAAGCTTTCCTGCCAATAATACAACAAAATACATCAGCATATGATTAGATACACGTGAAGTTAAGCATGACGCATGTTTTTTCCCCTTTCTCAAAACTGACTGAAAACCATTATTAATAACTTTCATCTTTCATTTGTTTGGTAATTTGCTACATCTTGAAAATGGTTAAATTATAAATATATGTGCATGATTTGATATAACTTTATGCCTTTATATAACTTTACAGTCAGGGGGAAAAGAAAGGACACCCTCCTTCAATTCTATGTTTTTATTTATCAGGGCCTAAGTAACAATTGTTTGGTCCTCACCAACTTCTATAACCAAACAAATAAGCTCAGGTGACAAAAAAAAAAAAAGTAAACCAACATTCAGAAACCAGACAAACAGTAATAAGTACACCCTTCCTACTTCCACAATAATTAAGAGAGTAATTAGCAGCCAGTTGTTACTAAAGAAATGCACAAGATTAGTTAATCATCAAGAAGTGTCACTACCTCTATAAAAGCAGAACTTTGATAGGACGATTATCTGGAGCACTCAGGTGTGTGTCTACATCATGCCAGGAAGAATGGACATCAGCCCCACAGAGAAGCAAATGTTGCTGCTCATCATTCTGGTAAGGGTTATAAGGCCATCTCCAAACAATTAGAAATTCACTATTCTACAGGGAGAAGGATTGTTTACAAATGGAGAACCTTCAAGGCAGATGCCAGTCTTCTCAGGAGTGGGCAAATTCAGTCCAATGTCAGACCGTTTAATGCTCAGTGATGTAAAGAAAAACCCAAGAGCGACATCATTTGACCTACAGGCCCCTGTAAGCGCATTTAATGTTTATGTTCATGACAGCACAAGCAGGAAAAGACTGAACAAGTATGACTTTCATGGAAGGGTAGCTATGAAAAAGCCCCTTCTCTCCAAAAAGAATATGGCAGCACGAGTTAAGTTTGCAAAATTGCATCTGAACAAACCACAAAAGTTCTGGAACAATATCCTTTAGACTGATGAGACCAAGGTGGAGATGTTTGGTCATCATGCACAGCGCCATGTTTGGCAAAAATCATTGAGACATTGATGAACTCCACTTTACCAAAATATTCTTGAGAAAAATATGAGGCGAGCTGTCCAGCAGCTTAAGCTGGGCTGAAATTGGGTCATGCAACAGGAGAACGATCCCAAACGCTCCAGCAAATCAGCATCTGAATTGCTGAAGTCAAAGACCAGACCTCAATTCCATTGAGATGCTGTGGTGGGATCTTAAGAGAGCTGTGCATAAACAAATGCCCTCAAACATCAGTGAACTGAAGTAATGTTGTAAGGGAGAGTGGGCCAAAATTCCTCCAAAACAATGTGAGAGACTGATAAACTCCTACAGAAAAAGTTTATTAAGTTTATTAAGTTATTGTTGCTAAAGGTGGCTCTACATGTCACTGAATATAGTGACATGTATAGGGTGTACTTACTTTTTCCCACCTGGTTTCTGAATGTTGGTTTACTTTTTGGGGAAAAAAATTACATATTGAAACCTGTTGTGTTTTTTTTAAACAGTAAAAATCCATAACTGTACCTTTATGATATAATTCATTTACAAATTGGTCGTCTAATGTCCACATGTTGCACATGTGCAGAGCATGGGAGAGTGCTGGTCCAATAAACAACAACAAAAAATAAAAAAACAACAAACAGCATTTTTAATCAGTTTCTCATTATCATCACCATTAAAATTAGTTGTAAAGTGTTAGATCTGACACTTTGTTGTAGGCCTGTTTAATCTTTTTGGGTAAGAATCTTTTGGCCAGAAACTGAAAGTGCCATTTTGACCATTCTTGGGCATAAACGTATTATTTATCTAATTATTTATCTTATATTATCTAATAATTATCTAATTATTAACAAATAAATATAGTTAACTGATGTTAAATATGTACTCGTTTAATGTTACACTGATGGATTTTTATTTCACCTTAATGAACTCAAACATTCCCGATTTATAAGATTCTCTGGTAAATGGGGAACATTCCACATTCTCCATTTACCTTTTTTTTTTTTTTGAGGGAGCCCTCGTGAGTTAAGCGCACTGGGGGAAGGGGATGGGGTAATATTGGAGAGTTAAAAACAACTGCGCTAACCATTCCAGTTTAAAATGTGGCTCATCTCCTGTTTTATTGTGGAAAACAAGACTGCTCTTTTGGTATATTTTTGAGTAATTACTCAAACTAGCTTACTTTGATATTAAATTGTGGAACTCCTACATAAATGCATAAAGGCTGGTAGGTCTGGTAATAAAATGTATAATCGGAATAAACGTCACTGTATATTATGGCAGTGTAATATAGTGTTGGAACAATATGGTTATATTGCCGAGGACTAGTCCTGGTGGTTTAAACGTCTTCTGTTTCCCAGTGATGGAGCCCAGTGTGCTCCTGGGAATATTCTAACATTTGGAAATGGTTTTATACCCACGCGATGCAATTTGATTGTGTGGGTTTTACAGAGAAATTCATGGGCTTCATAGCCTGGAATTTGGTCTGATATACACTGTGAATTGGGGGACCTTTTACACACAGGTGTGTGCCTTTCTAAATCACGTCCAATCAACTGAATTTCTACTCAAGTTCTAGAGACTTCTCCCGATAGTCAAAGCAAATAGGATGCACCTGAGCTCAATTTGAAGTGCCTTAGCCAAGGATTTTTAAAAGAAAAACAAAAATTAGCTAAATGAGATATTTGCAAAAAATTTCTAAAAATTTGTTTTCACTTTGTCCTGAATTATTATGTGACTAGTAAATGGCAAAAATGTAATTTAATCCATTTTAAATTAAATCTATATTACAATAAAGTGAGCAAAAAGTGAAGGGGTCTGAATACTTTTTCCAAAACCACTGTATATATGAATCTTAATTATGTGGAATATATTAGTCATGACAATTGCCAGTGAAAGAATGAATGAATTCATATACATGCATGCTAAAGCAAAGTTTTAGTGAGGTCCACACTACAGAAATATGTCATAGTTAATAATTCACAATGCAAAAAGTATAGTAGGATTTCTAATCTTTATTATTATATCCTTCCATAAACTGCTGTGACTCCAACTGACTGTTTAATTTTTATCGAGTTAAATATTTTGGTTTATAAAACAGCCAAAGTTACCTTTTAAGTTACCTGTTGTAGTATGTTATTAATGAGTAACATTACACAGTACAACAACTTGAAATTGAACTAACATTAGGTCTTTATTTATAGTCACCTAAGGACCGTGTAGCTTAACCTGAACAGCCAACAGCTGCAAAGCAAAACCTTCAGAAACCTGTGCTGGCACATATGGCCCATATGCTGCCATGATTAGGCATAAATGTCTTCCGACAATCCCAGTGATTTTGTCTGGTCTTGTTGGCTGGAATAATGTGTCATTCCTGCCTTTTCCTGCCAACTTTTCCTGTGGTGTTCTGTCATGTTGGATCAGTTTTATAGCTGCCAAACATACAACTCAGGAAAATTTCTTAATCCCAATATGTAGGCTATGTTCCAAATTTTGACAAGCACCATAGATGCTGAAAATCTGTTTTTTATTTGATCTAGGAGAAACACATACTTCTCTGTCCGTTTTTCTTTAGGTATTCTGTTTTCGTCATCAACTTTTCTTCATCAGTGTTCATCAGACCAGAGAGAGTAAATCAAATTAATCATCATTGTAAAAAAACAAAACCCAAAAAAAAAAAAAAACCCTTTCAGACTTAATGTCTCTAGCCCCGTAGCTGGTCTCTAGTCTATTCAGTTAAATAATTTGCATAAATTGCAACAGAGCATCTCCTACAGAAGCCTTGCTTTTTTGTTGTTAAAAAAAAACCTGGAACTGAATTACGGTCAATTTTTTCATATGTTTATCAGCTCACAGTTGCAGGGTGCCCGTTTTCTAGGTGGACTGGATGCTCTAAATTGCCTCCAAGTGTGAATGAGTGTGTGAGTGTGTGTGGCCTGAAAATAGATGTGGTGCCCTGAAATAGACAGGAATGTTTTGGAAGGTCCATGAGACAAGTTAGTTCCTGTTAAAATTGCAGATTTTTGTGATGCAAGAAGCCAAGATAAATCATGTCAGATCCTTTTCCACTCTTCCTTGCAAAAATGCTCCAGATCTATCAAAATGCAAGGGGGCAAAGGGATCTCCTGTGCACAGCCCCTTTCAAGTCATTCCACGGGTTTTCGATGGGCTGGAGATCTGGGCTTTGACTGGGCCATTGCAAAACATTGATTTTCTTCTGAAGCCCTTTCTTTGTTCACTTGTGCTTTGGGTCATTGTTGTGCTGGAAGGTGTGAATTTTCTTCACCTTGAGTTGAGACGCCTGCAAGTTTTGTGCCAAAATAGATTGGTATTTGAAGCCATCCATGATTCCCTTGATCTTATCTAAAGCCCCAGTCCCAGCTGAAGAGAAGATGCTGCCACCACCATGCTTCACTGTGGTTATGGAGCTTTTTGGGTGATAAGCTGTCTTGTTTTTGCACCAAACATATTATTTACATTTTTGCCCCAAAAGTTCTACATTGTCTTGGCAGCCTCCCTGATAAGTTTTTGTCTTGTCCTTTTATAAATTTTGGAGGGATGTCCTGTGCTTGATAATGTCACTGTGGTGCTCCATTTTCTCCACTTGGTGATGATGGCCTTCACAATGTTCCATGGTACTGTGTATCTAATGTTTTGGAAATTCTTTTGCATCCCTCTCCTGATCGGTACTTTTCGACAGTGAGATACCGTACACATTTTGTAAGCTCTTTTGCAGACCAGCAGTCAGATGACACTAAGATGATGTAAAGAAAATCCTACAGAAACAGCTGATCTTTATTGGTGGTTAATAAGAATCACTTCATTGATGATAGGTGTATGTTAATGACTTTGATGAACATGAGTTTCAATGTGATTGGTTAATTCTGAGCATGGTCACATGCCCCATCATAAAAGGGTATGCATACTTATGCAAGCAGGTAGTTGTAATTTTTTTTTCTTTCTTTTCCTAAAAACATTTCTATTCGCTTTTCAATTGAATTGTGTTGCTTGCTAATCATATTAAACGTAAAAGGAAAAGGTATGACATGACTTATCTTAGTTTAATTTTTTTTACATCCACTATATAGACAAACAGTCAGTCCCTCATGACTTCTGAGATGAAAAAAAAAAACTCTGCTTGTCATTTTAGTGAGAAACTGAAAGCAGAAACCTCTCTGTCCAGATGACTTTACAAAGCAGACTCCTTCCATAAATGTCACATAAATGTCTCCTTGCAAATAAACTTCACCACGTCAATGATTATATGTTTTTTCTTTGTTTAACAACAATACATTTTGAAAAAAAATCTGTTTATTATATCTATAAGCCCTAGATTATGTGAAGCGTCCACCATACAAGTCCCTGTGTTCATGTTACATCCAGAGCTACTGTCAGAGCTGTGCGGTTTTATAAAAGTAATGCACACATTCTGACCAATCATATTCGAGAATTCAACTGTGCTGCGGTATAAAATGTTATTATATATAATTCTAGTGATACACCCCCTTCTTCAGATCGCTTCTATAGACTGAGGGTCATGTCAAATTTGGACTTTTTTCCAAACTCTTTTTCTGTTGACTTTGAATTAAAAACATGAATTAGGTATGTTTTCCTTTTTTTCTGCTTCTGGAATGTTCTGGTCTACAACAAGACAAAATTATCGTGCAACAGCGTTATTTATCGTATGGTTGTTTTTGATGAGTTATTATTTATAATTAGAAAGGAGAGGACATGATCACAGCTTTAATGTTAAGCTGCTGTTAAGCTGCCAAGCTAGCTGCATTAAACAAGCCCTTTTTACAGACTGAAGAATACAACTGCTTTGTTATTTTTTTTCCTCATCTTTATTGTTCTTTTTAACTTCGGAATGCTGTAGACTAAATGTTGAAAAATTTGTCGCGTGAACATTTATTTAAGTGTCAGGAAAAAATCCACAGTACATAAATAGAGCGCTAGCTGTCATGTTTTTATGAGATTTAGGCGAGATTACTTGTAGGTGCATTGCATATGTGCAGACGTTTGCTGAGTCAAGGTTAATGGGTGAGAAATTTGACATCTTGAAATAGTTTCATTTCATTTCCTGGATAGTAAGAAATGCTTATTATCCATATAATAAAGGGTAAACAATTTCCTCGCTATCTCACTAGGTCTGTTTATCCTAGTGAAAGATGGTTTAATCATGATCTGTGGCTAAAGTAATCTACGGACTGTTTCTATTGTCTTGTAAAACACTGCGTTTAATCTTAATTGTGAAACAGTTCAATTATTAGAGGAAAATACTGATGACATTCATGTGGATGTCCTGAAGGTGTCAGTATGAGATGATGATATTGCTGGTGATATGCTAACAGAGATACTATTGCAATATCTGTCCTCCTGCAGCAATGGTGCCCTGTGTCAGTGTGGGAGTGCGAGGGACAGCCATGCCTCAGTCACTCTAAATGATTATTTTAGTACGGCCATTGTCAGTCGCTGGGATCGTTCTCAGCACACATCAGAGTCTCCCACAGATGCTTTTGGAGAGGTGCAGTTTGCAGGAGCCAGCAAGAGGCACAGCTATGTGGGTAAACACTTTCTACTATGAATCCACTGGAAAGGACATTTTAATATTCTTCTGTTCTTTAGACTTGACGACTGTTACCATGTTACCAGTCCTGTTTCTAAAGCACCACATACAGTATACAGTGGCAGAAATAGTTTTTGATAAGGCTTATAGTTGAAATGTAAATAGTGAAGTTAATTATTTATGAATCAGAATGTATTTTTAATAAGTAGTTGTTACTTAACACAATTAGTTTTTACTTAAAATGAAATTGTTATGAGTGAGCCATATTAGTTGGCATGTACAAATTGAGTTATTGACATGAATCCCAATTTTATTTATCAAATATTATGCAAAAATATATTATATATTGTTTTTGTGGAAAATGAACTTCCCCTGCAAATTTGTCATGATTCTGATTACAAAGCTTGTGTTCTAGGTATGTTGAATTCTAAGTTGAAGTCTCATATTGTAATATATCTGTAAATATACACTGTATGGACAAAGGTTTTTGGACACCTGACCATCACATCCGTATGTGGTTTATGAACATCCTATTTCAGATTTTGTCTTGCCTTTGCTGTTATAAGGAAGGCTTTCCACAAGATTTTGTGGGGATTTGTGTTCATTCAGCTACAAGAGCATTAGTGAGGTCAGACACTGATGTTGGGTGAGGAGGTCTGGGGTGCAGTCAGTGTTCCAGTTCATCCCAAAGGTGTTCAGTGGGGTTGAGGTCAGGGCTCTGTGCAGGACACTCGAGTTCTTCCACTCCAACCTTAACAAACCATGTCTCTGTTTGACATTGCTTTATGCACAGTGGCTTTGTCATGCAGGAACAGGTTTGGGCCTCTTGGTTCCAGTGAAAGGAAATTGTAATTCTACAGCACACAAAGACATTCTATACAATTGTGTGCTTTCAAGTTTGTGGCAACAGTTTGGGGAAGAACCACATATAGGTATGATGCTCAGGTGTCCACAAACTTGTAGCCATATAGTGTAGTGTAAGTTTTGGTATAGCTGCAAAGATAGCAAAAAGAGTTTCCCAAATATGAATCTTAGATGTAAGTTGAAAAACACTATTAGCATGTAAAGACACTATTGGAATGCAGGATTATTTAGATTTTCACCCTGGGACAATGAAGAATTAATGAACACAGTGGAAATAAGGCTGTAAGGTGATCAGACTGTCTCTGTTTTTTTGTTTGCCACAGTTTCTGCGTCTTTCCTGGGATACTCCCCCTGCTACCGTTTATTCCATCTTGACCAGCCATTGGGGCCTGCCATCTCCAAACCTGGTGGTGTCAGTGGCCGGTGGTGTGGGGAAGTCTAAGGTCAAGACCTGGGTGCGAGAGGTTCTGAGGCAGGGATTGGTCAGAGCAGCCCAGAGCACAGGTACAAACACAAACACTCTATCTGTAGAAGTAACATTAACTACAGCCACAGGGGCTTAAATGGTCTATGGGTTACCTCTGTTAAACTTTAGGTATTGGATGTTTTTAAAACTGTTTTACATTACATATGTCCGGTTTCATCACACCTATCAAAAACATGCTGATGGGTGGATTGGCTACACTAAACTGCCCCTAGATGTGAATAAGTATGTGCATGGTGCCCTGCAATGGACTGGCATCCCATCCAGGGTGTATTCCTGCCTCAGTATTCCTGGGATAGCAGGATGAAGCCATTACTGAAGATGGGGAATGGTGCTGTTAATGTTAGTTAGATCATGTGAATGTCTAGATTACTCAAAACACCATAAACATATCTAGACATACACTGTTAATTGGTTATATGTTATATCTTAATGTATATCTCAACATGCAGGATATTGTTATCCTGAACATTTCGAATTTTCACTGCTATCTCTGCTTCCGTTTTGGAAGAAGACTGGTTAGGTAGTGAACGATTTGCACTCTTAAAATGAAGTATGTTCCATTCATGAAATAACATGTAGTGGGTTATTACGTTCATTACCGATGTGACTTCTTGAAAAGCAATACCCTGCTTTTCAGTGTGGCACGTTGTCCTCATGTCATTAATGAGAGATTAGTTGTGTGAAAGATTAATACTGTTTGTGTAATGCACTTTGTGTTTTTTCACCAGTCGGCTCAGAATCTTCTCTATAGCAAAGTGAGTCTTGGGCATAAACTGTCTTTTGTAAAGTACGAGACTCTCTCTCTCTTTCCCTCTCTCTATCTCTCTCTCTCTCTCTCTCTCTATCTCTCTAACACGCACAGGAGCATGGATCTTATCGGGAGGACTGCGGGAGGGTGTTGGCAGGTATATAGGGGAGGCTGTGAGGGATCATGCTATGGCTGCATCTTCAATTTCCCTCTCTAAAGTAGTGGCCATAGGCATAGCTCCATGGGGTTTGGTATGCAACCGAGAACAACTAATCAACCCAGAGGTAGTTCTTAATCTCTTTCCGTAAATTCTTTAAAATGCTAAACACATGGCTGTATGCACTCTAAAAAGCCTGAGCACATTCCTGTACACTGTGTAAATAAATATGTTCTGTGCATACATTGTGGAGGTGTAGGTGATGAAACCTACTTGATGAACCTGTTTTCCCTTTGCTTTCATAGCCGACGAAGGACTTTTGTTCTAAATGTACTCTTTCTCTGGCATGTAATTAATTAATAATATTACAGAGGTATGCAGATATGTAACTTTTTTTTATAGCTAAAGTAGTGTACTTTTATAAAATATATACATGTAAAAGAAAATAACACACCAATAACAGACTCTTACAATATACTGCACCTTAATTCAAAGCAAAGTGAACACACCCACACACACACACACACCCCCACACACACACACACACACACACACACACACACAAAACCACCCATCAGTCCATTATCTATTTCTCTGTGTTTCTTAGGGCAGTTTTCCTGCCGAGTACTACGTCCCAAACACGTCCCGAGATGCCTGCTTTTTGGATAACAACTACCAGGCATTTCTTCTTGTGGATGATGGGAGTGTAGGCCATAAAGGTGTGGAGGCTGGTTTCAGAGCCCGTCTAGAGGACTACATTTCCCACCAGCGCACTGGAAAATGGGGTGAGACATTGTAAAACGACCACAATTTGATGGATAAAGTAAACCATTCTGTCCTCTATAGCAGTAGGTTTCAACTAGGAGCAGTATACGAGATTAGAGAACTGTAAGGGGACAAAATTCTGTTGATTCGACCACCCCAGCCTCACAGGCCACATCTCTGTCTCTGCGTCTCTGTATCTCTGTGACCCAACACTATCCCCCACCCCAATGTGGCCCTACCCCATGGGCCCCTACACCATCTCCATCCTCATTTCTGCTCTTCTTAAAGAGATCTAGCGTCATAAAAGACGAAAAAAATATAACAAACTTAAAAATTCACCATTCTTCTCAAAATTCAATGTAACGAAAATTTTCTCAATGAATCCAAACTAGACAAAAGCATAAGATTTGATTGACGGGACAAAGGTGAAACTTTTTGCCTTCATCTGTTCAAATGCAAAGGCAATATACTGTAAACGAGGCGGAGCAAGAGACCGTCTCTGTGCGCACTGTTTGTCTGGTGTTGTAATGTTTTGTATTTGGAGCAAGATGGAGTTATTACTCCTTACTTATTTAGTAACATCAAAAAGTTACTTTGTGAAAACATTTTATCCCTGAGGAAAAACTGCTATTATACCTGTGATATTGTACTAGCTGTCCAGGATTAGCATACCTGATGTCACTCACCAAAAACACTGAAATTTAACATGTTTTATGAAGCTTGTGCAGAGTAATAAGTGCACTAATTTATACATTATAGTAAGGTTATTAAATGCACTCACTTTCTTCTGAAGGAGTTGCTGCATTTTAGAGACTCTGTCATAACCAGACTTTTATTTAGCCAGTGCACAACAAAGGAGAAGGAGAGAAGGATTTATAAGCCTTTCTGCAGTGCCAACATGTATTTGTAAAATGATATGGCACTTCATTTAGGAAGGAATCAAAGCACAGAAATTTATTACATTGCCAGTTTTGGAAATTCAAAAAGAATATGGTGTGGAAATTTGCAGGAAAAAAGACTAGTTGTTTATTGACAAGACCTGCAATAGGCAAATCTAGACTAAAACTTAAAAATGACCAAATGACTAAAATATGACAAACTATTATGTACTTTCTCCATAGGGGCCAAAATTAAATCCAAATTAGCTGCTAAAGTAAACACCAGGTGTGACACCCTGAATAAGAATCTAACCTAATCTCTAGAGAGTCCCACTACTGATGGATAAACTATTTAATAAAATGTTCATTGGGAGAATGGAGGAATAAGTTTGCATACATTCTGCATGTATGATTTTTCAGAGGTCAGAGGTCATGGTACGTACTCTCAAGGTTGGATAAGAGTGGTGCGTTGAGCATCCAACAAACATTTCAATGCAGAATAATGCAGGACATTTCATTAACATAATCATTTATGGCTTCTTAAGAAAATAATAACTGGTTTGCATAGCCAGTATCACAAGGTGTGTTTCCTTAGCAGAAAAGCATGTCTAATAGTAGTGTACAAAACGTAAATATTTATATTGGATGTGAATTTATTACATAAGACTCATGCGTTTGCCAGTGGGTGCTAGCAGTCTGGCTTACGAGACTATAATTCACATAGATTTCCCTTATATTTTTTGCCATTCCCATAGGAATGCTATAAAGTATATCCTCATTCCTGTTATCAATGCTGGGATCTTTTTTATTCTGTTCCCACACCTGTGGATAACCACAGGACACTGTGTTGTAACCACTGTTCCCATTCCTATGCAGCTCTCCAATATAGTGTCTATATTTTAGATATAGTAGGTCTTTGCATCGATCTGTATGTATCCAGTAACAAAACAAGTGCATGTTGTGTGTAGGAAGCGGAAGCATGGACATCCCTGTGCTGTGTATGCTGGTGTCAGGAGAGCCTTACATGCTTGAGGTCAGTTTTGTAAACACCTGAAACTGTTCCTTTTGTGTTTATTCTGTGACATGACGGCTGAAGGTGCTTGAAGATACCTGGGAAGTCACTTCGTTCAGTCATTTGTAGTAGTAGGCATTGTTCGTATGGTCATAACTGTCTTGGATAAAAATTCCAGTCCAAGTCATTGAAAAAAAAAAAAAAGAGTACAAAAGGTTTGGAAAAGTTGTGGAATTTTTACATTTCTTGTTTTGATTGTCAGTTATGCTTGGATTTAAAATGTGTTTCTATGCGAAATTGTTTATTATTTGATTATTATTCAAAAGGCTACACATAGGCATTAGCATTTAATAGCATTTAAGTAAGCGCACTACTGCCTGTTGTTGCTGTAGTATATAATATCTCCATAATAATGGCATAGTATTAGAAAATTCAGAAAGTATTCAGACCCTTCAATTTTTTTGCACACTTTATTCTGTTATGGCTTTACTTTTAAAAGGATTAAAATTAAAAAAGTAAATTTTTGGACATAATCTACATAATAATCATAATGACAAAGCTAAAACATGTGCATTGACGCCTGCTAGTTTCACTGTGAGTGAAAAGCCAAAGATTTTACGTTTTTTTTTGGCTCACAAAACATGAAGACCCAGGATTCAATATTGCCAACAGAGAGCTGTAGAGCTATGGAAAAGTCATGAAAACTTATTTGTAAAAATGTGTATGAACCCTAAGTAGGGGTCACAATAAACATGGTCCATGCTCCTATTAAAATTATAAAAAAAAAAAACAGCTTGGGCTTGTGGACTACAACTCAGTAGGAAGTACAAACAGGATTCAATTTTTGTGAGGGGCAAATGAAGGAATACTACATTCTCTGGTTGCCCTGAAGTATGTGCTGTAGTATTAGTATTATTTTTGTCTGCATAACACAAGTAGGTTAATGTAGAAATGATAATACTTCGCTTTGTAATCTATAGCACCTTCTATAGGGCAAAATAAACTGACTTGTAGTCAGGAAATTGTGAAGTTGTGGCAAATGAGGTGTATGTATGTATGTGTGTTTATATACACATATATATACACACACACACACACACACACACATATATATATATATATATATATATATATATGCATACAGGTATATATACTGTACATGTATACTGTATATGTATGTATTAAGTATAAACTGCTTCTTTTCTCTCCATATGTCTTAGAGAATGGATCTCTCCTTGAAGAAGTCTATCCCCTGGTTGGTCCTGGCAGGCTCGGGGGGACTGGCTGACTTGGTAAGCGACATCCTGGACAACGTATCGGCTGCACCAAGCCTGCCTGGGGCGGGGTCAGAAGGCGACGGGGAAGCGGCTACTAAAACAGATCTCAGGGGGAGAGTAGCGGAGAGAGTGCTGAAACACTTTCCCTCTGAACAGGACACTGACAAACTCATAGACAAGGTAATGAATAACATGGATTTGTTTGTAACGGGGTGGACTGGTGTGAAAAATTCACAGTGTGATAAACGTACAACAGCGCTGTTTGTCATGGTATCTGCTTCCATCTTTAAAAAGCATGACGTCATTAAACAGTGCAGAAACAGTGTAAGAGTTTATATTTACTTTTTTCTAGAATAATTCTTTGTCAGAAATTTGCTCTTCAATAGTTTATTCAAAATGTTCTGTGATTTTCACCTTTAAAGTAGACTAAAAGCTTGATACATGATGCTTGGAACACGGCAGTACATCTAATATTTTAAGATGAAAAACTTTTCTTAATAGAAGGTCAGCTTTTTTTTTTAATGTGTAAGTAGCTCACAACCAGGTTCCACTGATTGGAAATGTATTTAATTGTCTTATACTCGTTCTTTGTTTTTAGTGTGTATTTTTTCCCCCCAATATAACAGTCCTGCACTTGTTTCTGGTCAGTTTGTGGAAAGTGCAGCATTTGCATCACGGTTGCTGGTTTCCTCTGTTTGTGTGAGGAAAAGTTGTTAAGTCTTTTACAGAATAGCCTTAAATGATTTGTTTTGTAGCTGCCATTTAATGACTCGCTGAAAGCTGTATCCTAATTTTCAGGAAAATCTGTATCCCAAGTGTTCAATCTCCCTATGTTAAATTCTGACAGGTTTTGAGTATTTACCAGAGCAAAGAACTGATCTCAATTTATCATGAAGAGCATGAGGGCTTAGACGACTTTGATACTGTGCTGCTGAAGGCTCTAGTCAGGGGTAAGTGTCACTAATAATAATATTTTTCTTCCTTCCTGCTTCAGTGAATAATCTCACCTTGTACCTTCTAGACTGCTGTGCTGCTGCTTCTCCTGCTAGACTACCGAAAAGAAACAGCCCACATGACATTTAGGGTGCCTTTTACACCTATTAGTCGGGTTGCTGAGTCCGAATATGAAAAATTTATTCTTTTGCTTTTTTAATTTTCTGATTGATCATATTTAAACGCACTAAAAAGCTATAAAACGTGTGGAATATACGGCTGAACATGCACATATAAAATACCTTTATTTATTGCTCAGAAATATGACAACGGGGAAAAAAGTAAACAAACCTTTGCCAAGTGAGTGTAAAAATAAAAAAAAAATAACCCCTGATCACAGATAACTCAATGTATTCATAGATGATTACTGTATAGAGATGTTTAAAACATTGTATCACATCCACTATTTACTTTTGTTCATCAGTCCGAATCTCCAGAACACAACGCATTTCAGCAGCTCTGTCCTTTAGGTCCTTTAGTTTGTGCCCAGCGACTTATTTTAGCAGCTCACATCTATAGAATAATGTTGCCTACAACCCAAAACACACAGCATGTTTGTTTCACTCTCTGTCAATTCAGAGTAGAAATGCTTTCTCACTGCAGTCCAACTGTACTGAGACCACCTCGCTTAGCTGATCCCAGACCGGTTATTTGGTCCACACCCGGGTGCGATTGTGTTCTCAGCTTCACAAACGAACCACACCAAAATGGAAATCATAATAGGGTTCGATTTAAATGGACTAAACATTGCATATGTGAAAGCACCCTTAATTATCATGCAGCTAAGACCGCATATTAGCGATAAGAAGAAAAGCACATTATGATCACAGTTAAAGGTGCGATAGTAAAATTAAATTTTTTTTTACCAATAATCTGGAAAATATATAGAACATGATGATATGATTAAAAAATGCTTTAAGTTGTGGCCTCAGCACAAGTGTAGGATATGGCTAAAAAAAAAAACAGCTTGGAAAACTTTCTTCTGGCCCTGAATTTTTTGTTTGTGTTTGGATGGGCCACCTGTCAGCCATTTTGTAGACACACTCCAACACCCTTTCAATGCCACCACATCTCAGTTGAAAGAAAAATATGGCCAAAACCAGTAAGGGCCCAGCACAGCCACGTAATAATCTCATGAGTGAAAAAACACGCTGTGGTTAAAAAAACTATCATAACAGAAAATGAGCAAAAAACAGAATAAACATTGGCAGTGTGTTTCAACGATGGTGCAGCTTACTACGGGAAAATGGGATGAAGCTGGATGTGGACGGGTATGTAAATGCAATCTGTCTAAAACTTTGAATGATTTGAATGGCCAGCTTTGCATAACAAATAAAGTAGATATGTTTTTTATCACTTAGAGAGCCACGTAAAGGAAACGCTTTGGGTGAACCCAGTACTGGCTAACTCCCGTGCGGCTATGCTAACAGTGCTATGTGAACAATGCAACAAAGCACATCAAGCACTTAAGTGGCTGAGTGGACAAAAGCTAACATTAGCTAATGCTAACGTAGGTCAGCCTGTATACCAGGCTCCAGGAGACACTGGGCACTGTACTATTTCCACACATCCATGTTTACAAATAAGGACATGTAAGCAGTAGTGCTATAAATCTTCCGGTGAGATAGTGAATAATGTCAGCAAACACAGCTCATGATCACTGCATCATCCCTAAATGCACAAATAATTCAAGCAAACATCTTTACTTGAGCTTTTGCTTATTTCCCACCAATGTGCTTGTGAGAATGAAATGGCTTTGTGCTATTCACCAGGATAAGGGTAAGCATTTTAATAGGCAGCAGAATCTGACCACTGGCTGTAAACGCCAAAATATGGGGCTGTACTCTCTCGATTTGAATGGACAGATCAAACGTCTTTTTGTTCTTGTCAAACTCAGGAAAACCTTCCAGCATTTGCAAAGGAAGTGTGAAAAAGGTCTATTAGCTTTCTTAAAATCAAGTAGGTATAGACATTTCTCTTCCATAAGCTTTGTGTTGGAACTTTCCATAGGCCACCCCCTTGCTCTTGCAATTTATGGCACTGTATCCACAATACGATCATTCACATGGCACAGTCTGTATCCGTTCAACACATTTAGCATTTTGCCTATTCTCTGTGTAACTGTATACTGTAGTGATTTATAATCACACTATCTGGTGTAACCCAGAAGAGGATGGGTTCCATTTTGCTTCTGGTTCTTTCACCTCAGACAGGCTGAAGCATGTAAAAACCTGCCTATCTCTGAAACGGTAATGAACATGACCAAATTCTTAAACTTAAACATGTAGACACCAATCACAAAATGATCGCAGCGGCATAATCCAGAATCCATAACAGTTTTACATAACTAGTATAGCTTGTTGTTTTATCTTTGTAATTCTGATGCTGTTACTTGTAAAGAGGGACTGAGAATTCAACAGGGGGCCAGACCAGATGAAACGGACAAAACAGGCCACACACATATATGTAGTACTTCAATAATAGACACCTGTGCTTCCTCTATTTTAAAAACCACCAGCCTCCACTTGTCTACAAGGTTTATGTGTTTGTGTGTCACAGCGGGTAAACAGCGCCTTTCCACTGATTCTGTCCCCAATACCGAGGAGCTGAGGTTGGCTGTGACCTGGAACAGAGTGGACATCGCCAAGAGTGAGCTCTTCGCTGGAAATATCCAGTGGAAGGTAGGGAATGACGTCTCTGACATCAGTGGTGGATAACCAAAGTGAATTATTTTCATGCATTTATTAACACTGGAATATGTGCAGAATGAGGACTTGGAGGGCTTTATGACTGATGCTTTGGTGAACGACAAGCCCCAATTTGTGCGTCTCTTTACCGAAAATGGGCTGAACATTCTGGAATATCTCACATACGGCCGTCTGGAGGACCTGTATCGCTCAATCTCAGAAGGCTGTCTGGCCTACACACTGCTACAGCGTTGCCTCGCAGAACGCCTGGGTGCCGTCAACATTGGCACTTTTGTTAACCAGACCTCCAGCCCAGTCAAAGAACTGACACTTTATGAGGTGAGAATGGAATAATGGTTTTTATGAGCTAGAAAATTAAGGTTTTTCTTTTTTTTTGTGGCTAGGTAGTATACTATATATATATATATATATATATATATTGGCTTTGAGAAAGGTTCGGTGTAAGTAATTTATATTATTTATTTAATATACTTGTTAGTGTGTAATTTTATTAATTGTATTAATTTTATAAATTAAATTTACAATCTAAAGTAAATCTCCTACTAAATTTATTAATATTTACATTATTACTATTACAGTGGAATGGAATGACTGTAGTGGTGGAAATTCACCTTAAAACAGAGACAGAGACTCTTTTCTTTATCAAATGATTCCTTTATTGTAATACTCACAGGCAGGGAGACTGACCTCAGATCATCTCCACCAGTATGTAGAAACTTCTCATATAGAGTATAGTCTTGTGTGATTGGTTATTACAGACCAAAAAAGTCATATTTCATTGGATAAAAAGGCAAATTAAGCAAGTCACCCCACAGTAACAAAGACACTCCTCCTGCACGGTTGCTTATCCATCTTTATCCATGAGCACAATGACTACAAACAAGTTTGCTCTGTCCAGGTTACGATCTGCTGAAAGCAAGTTCCTAACATTTCTTCTGCTGAGTTCACTAATCCTACAATAGCTTTACTGTTCATACATGAAAATCTCAAGCATAATACAACATTTCTTCCATACTGTCCATCGTCAAATCAGCCTATCTACTTCTATCAATGTTTCCTAGGTGTCTCAGGTCCTACAGTACTTGCTAGGCGATGTGTGTCAGCCGTTCTATTATAAATGCCTGGGTCTGGAGGGTATTGTTTCCAAACGGAAAATCATCAAGGTAAAATGTCTGATATAAAAGTCCACTAGATGAAGCATCTAAGTACACAAATACATTTTAATCTTTGAGGCAAATTAATCGTGTAATCGTGTATTATAACTTTGTTGATGTGCTTTTGTTTGAATTTGACCTTGATATTAATTTTCAGAAACTGGCTACGATCTTGAAAGGAGATGCTGACTATCGGAAAAATAGGTGTACACACCCATGGGCTTCACTCTTCCTGTGGGCCGTGCTGCAGAACCGCAGTGAGATGGCCGTCTACTTCTGGGAAATGGTAACACAATGCCAGTGGACAGCAGGCCTTGGAGTTGTCTGTCTGTTTTTAGATGCAGATGTGTTTAATCACTTATTTTCTACATGTAATAGTACCTTTTACATGTTTACAAAAAGTGGTACAATGATAAAAATCCTTCTCCATTTTATACTCTCAATTTTTGTCAGAATCAGTGAGAGTGAATTTGGAAAATATTCCTAAATATTGTTAAGAAGAGTGCTGTAGTCAGTATTTTGTAGTTATATAAAATGGAAAGAGATGGCCAGGGTTAATCTGACATCCATTGCTAAGTAGTGAAGTTTAATCCTCTCTCTCTCTCTCTCTCTCTCTGTCTGTCTGTCTCTCTCTCTCACTTACTCTCTTACTCTTTCTCGCTCTCAAACTGTTAGATCTCAGAATCGGTGTTGGGTGCTCTGAGTGCTTGTAAGCTGCTGAGAGTTCTCTCTAGATTAGAGACCGAGACTGAGACGAAACTCTCCATGAAAGAACTGGCTCAGAGATTTGAGAACTTGGCCCATGGTATGATGTGTGTGTGTATTTTTATGGTCAGACTGGGCCTGCTTGAAATTTGAAGCAGTGTCTTAGTTTATGTTACTCTCAATTTCTCTCTCACTCCTGATTTTGCTCTGTTGCTTTGTATAGATATATTCAGTAAGTGCTATGAGAGCAGTGAGAGTCGCTCTTTCATTCTGCTGAAGAAAAAATCTGTGGTCTGGAAGGGCTCTACGTGTCTGAAGATGGCCATGGAGGCAGATGCTCGCCTCTTCTTTAGTCATGACGGCGTGCAGGTCTTGCATTATTTTATGTTTGCAGATTTCTTGTATTATTTTGAGAATGCCTGAATACATTGACAACAGGATGCATAGTAATTCAGATTATTTATAATTATAATTCATAGTAATAATCTTTTTAGTGATATATGCCTCATTATAGTTCATTATCATGCTGGAAGCATCATATAATATTTCCTAAAATATTATCCTATAATATTTCAAACAACTGGAGCTGTAATGTAATGAACCTGGACACAAGTGAAATGTTTTTCCCCTATGCACATTGAATCACAGTTGGAGATTTGCAAGAGATGGTAATATTTCAGGGTCACCAGGTCTCCAAATCTACAATTAGATGCCACAAATGTCAACAAACTATGTGGAAGGCATATGAGAGGAAACCCTTTTCTTTGATCTAATCACAAAAGTACGTGCCTGGAGGTCACTAAATGCAAATGGAACTGGTTTCTATGGCCAAATGAGACAAAAAATAGAGATTTTTGGTAACAAACCCTCAAGATGGTGCAAAAGAGGACTTATATACAGAAAAGTAACAAATTCTCACTGTTAAGTACTGTTAAGGAGGAGCAGAGGTTCTCAGAGTGGACTCTGGACAATGCCAAGGCTACATGAAGCATTGCCAGTGGGTCTGTGATTTTTCGTTGTTGTCTGCGTCCATCTATCCATCCATACATCCATCCGAGATTCTCATTACTATAATATCTCAAGTATGAATGTTTGAAGGATTAATATTATAACTAGCAGGTGAAAAGATTAGATTTTGGAATTGATCTAAATAGGTAACATCAAGGTCAAATGTCTGAAATTAAAGTGTGTGTGTGTGTGTGTCAGAGCCTGCTGTCTCAGATCTGGTGGGGGGCTATGGACAGGAGCACCGAGGTATGGAAGCTCATCCTCACTCTGTTTATTCCTCCTCTCTGCTACACCAACCTAATCTCTTTCACGTAAGAAATGCCTCATTCTTCCATAATCCTATTGCTTCACTTGGATGCCATTTAGCATTGTGGAAATAATCTCATCCTAACAGATCTTGTCTCGCTTTCATTAATCATGAGTCACATTACTGTAGCATGATATTCAGTTAAAGGTAGATTTGTTCAATGTTTACCAAAGTTGCAGCCTTGTGCCTTTAATTGTTTGTATTTGGGAATCTTAATCCTTTCCAGTCTGTATATTTCTCATTACTGATTATGATCCTTCTTTTATGTCTGGCTTTCAGAGAGGAGGATGATGCAGATGAGGGGAAGCCTGATGAAGTGTCAGAGCGAAAGGACATAGACTGGCTCTACGCAGAAACCGTCTTCTCTTTCTCAGACATGAAACGCATGTAATCTCATTTTACTATGTGTGGATTCATTTACACTAACATGCAGTGGTACATACAAATCAAAGACAAATCAGAGATATAGACATGTCCCTCACACATCCCATCCCTCTTCACTAATCCCAAACCCTCCCTCACACATCCCATCCCTCTTCACTAATCCCAAACCCTCCCTCACACATCCCATCCCTCTTCACTAATCCCAAACCCTCCCTCACACATCCCATCCCTCTTCACTAATCCCAAACCCTCCCTCACACATCCCATCCCTCTTCACTAATCCCAAACCCTCCCTCACACATCCCATCCCTCTTCACTAATCCCAAACCCTCCCTCACACATCCCATCCCTCTTCACTAATCCCAAA
>CM075014.1:4935625-4953627 GCA_037576675.1 Pangasius sanitwongsei | reverse complement strand
CATTGTGGTGGTGTATAGAGCCAAAAATGTTAGAATTGTGTCGATGTCCCAATATTTATGGACCTGACTGTATCTGCTTGTTGAACATCCTATACCAAAGAAAAGGCTTTCCACTAGATTTTGGAAAGTTGCTTGGGCATTTGTGCCCATTCAGCCACAAGAGCATTAGTGATGTTGGGCAAGAAGGCACACATTTGGGGGTCATGGTCAGATGTCCACTTGTGTGCAAAAAATGTATTTTACCTAGTTTTAAATACTTTGGATATTTCATGCAAATGAATTCATCAGTACATGGCCCTGCCACAGCAATAGTCTGGAAAAAAAAAATTAAGCATACCTAAACAATGCATTATAAAAGTAAAACATTAATACATCAAAAAATAAATCACATATCTGCTGATTGAATCTGGGCTCACTTACACAAAAAATATACTACTTGTTAGATGCTTTACATAATACAACTCAAGGTGACCTTTCTTGGAATGTTGTCACTGTTCAGAGCAGAAACCTGTTATGCAAGATCACAAATACAGAATGCATGTGATGAGTGGTGAGTTGTAATTGAAGGGGTGACAAAATGCCAGTTACTTGTGATGAAGTGCATTTTTTCCAGACTATAAGACCAGTGTCGTGTGATCTTGCTTCTTGCTATTGCCATTGCCATCATTATATCACATAATATGCCTTCACTGAAATTCGATTACCCATATGTAAGAAGCGTTCTTTGAATGATAGTCAAAGAATGATAGTATTTGTAATATTTTTTTTCAGTCCACTATGTGAATACAAAGCAATCAACTATGTAACTGTGCAGTAATAGATGGGCTACAGTCAGTAAGTGTATAAGTACAAAGTGCACCTGTATGTAGATTAGGCATGTAATGCAGTGGCACTATCTGTACCTGTATGTGTATATGTTTAGTGCTCCAAATGTGTATGTATCTGTATCTGTATCTGTATCGAGATTTAAACCCAAAGTGGGTGTGGCCTAAAGTGGAAGGGATTCTTTTTCTTTTTTTTTTTTTTAGTTTTTATTTAATCCTACCAGTATGCCCCAAAACACTGAGAGGTAGAAATGCCAGTACTGCCAGCATGTGCTGTAAATTCTCCGTAGCCACCACAAATTGAACCATAATACCCTTATCAAAATCCCCTGGATCTCTTAAGGTCATTAGACTGGTAAACATGGGGGTATTTCTTTGTATTTGTCCTCGGTGACTATATGACTCCCAAAGTACCCCAAAGTAATGCATCTCTGGATGATCACCCATCATGAAAGAGACCCTAACTGATCAGGGTGCATGATTTATACTGGGTCACTTGGAGAATTTGCTTCAGGTCCAGGAAAGGCAACAGCAGCTCTGTAGTTGGTTCTCCATCATCTTTATTACTCCCCACCTCTAACTCTGTAAACAACAGTCAAGGCACACAATTACGTAGTACCCTTATAATGCACAGGGTATTAAAAAAAGATTTCAACTATTTAACAAATACCAGTAACTTCATCTACTCTCCACTGTTGTCTTAGTCCCAAACAGTGGTGGCTCTAGATCTTGTCCACGGTACAAAAAGGAAACTTCATCTCAGTTTTAGTTTCCATTAATCTCTCCACTTTCTGGCATGAACAGAGACACTCCACATATCTCAGGTACACTGGCTACTCTGTCCTCTGCCTATGTATTCTCTCACACTCCACAAGACACTGGCAGGGCTGGTGGTGCAGGTTTGCTTTTGTCTTGGAGATAGTGCTTCACACTATCTGTATCTGTATGTCTATATGTTTAGTGCTTCAAACTGGAGAGAATTAAGAGCAGCAGAGAGAAAGGAAATCACAACTCAACACTGATATTGTCTCATACTGCTCTCTCCTGTCCAAGTTCTCATCTCATGTGACTTGACTCCTGCTAAGACCTTGTTCTACAAGGGAAAGCTGGAAGCTTCTGCACAAGATCCTCGCAAGCTCCACAACATCTTTTCTTCACTTCTTGACCTGCCGGCTCCTCATTCACCATCCTCCTTGACTGCTGATGACTTTGCACTGTGGAAGCAGGAGCATGATCAAGCATCAACTGTGGACAGGGAAGAGGTTGGTTGTACCAGCAGGTAATGTGATGATTCTCACCTGTGTCTTATTACCAGTCTACTTTTGTGCTTTCAGTGATGGCTGTAACCTGAGAAGCAAAGCTGGCAGAACATGCAAGACAAACACACACATAAGTAGACTAGCGGTAATAAGACACAGATGAGAATCATCATAACAAAAGGTTATTCTCATCCTGAGGAAACTCAATCTGGATACTTCAGACATCAGCAACTACCAACCGGTATCACTCTTCTCTTTTCTTTATAAAATTCTTGAATGCATCAACTAGAATCAACAGTTTCTTCTTCTTTTTCATCCAAACAACCTCCAAGATCGTAATCAGTCTGGCTTCAAAGTGGCACATTCCACAAAAACTGCCCTTGTGGCAATCGTAGAGAAACCGCATGCCGCTAGATCAGCCAAACTGTCATCAGTCCTCATCCTCCTTGATGTTTCAGCATTGTTTGACAGAGTCAAAGAAATCCACACCTGCTCCATGCAGACTCTTCACTGGTGTCCCACAAGGCTCAGTGCTTGCCCAGGGTTATATTCTGAATTTTGATATGAATTTGCAGATTTCATCTAGAACTTGGTTGTTTCCATAGAGAAAAGCTGTAATTGAGACTTTAATATTGATTTTGATAATCCACAAACAGCTTTTGTGTCTATTCTAGACTCAGAAGGAGTAATCAGAACATAATAGGACCCACTAATTATGTTGGACACACCCTTGTTTTAATACTGACATTTGGATTAAGTATAAAAAACATAGTCACACTACCCCAGTCTGAAGCTATCTCAGATCATTACCTCATTTCATTTAAGATGGGTGTTAGTCACAATATATGCACTTCATGCAACTGCATTTCCTTAACCAGATACTACCAGAAGCAATAGATCTTCTATTAAAAATAATCAGCTCCTCCCTTAGCATTGGCTATGTATCTAAAACAGTTATCAAACCCTTGATCAAAAAATCCAAACTTGACCATTGTCAGCTGTCTAACTATAGGCCAATATCAAACCTCTCCATAGATCATAATATTCTTTTAGATAGAACAGAAAATGTTGTTGGAATTAAGGCAATGGCTCTTTCCTGGCTCAGATCTTATTTGACTGATTGCTATCAGTTTGTAAAATGGTGACTCCTCTTTGCATACTAACGTAAAGTTTGGTGTTCCACAAGGCTCTGTTTTAAGCCTATTGCTCCTTTCTCCATATATGCTATCTCTGGGTACAATTATTCATAAACAATGTACTAGCTTCTACTGGTATGCTGGTGACACACAGCTATATGTTTCAGCAAATCCAGATGACAGACGCCAGCTTAACAACATTCAGGAATGTGTGAAGAACATTAGACACTAGACAGTGAGTAACTTCCCCCTACTCAATTCTGACAAGAAGTACTCCCGCTAGGGCCACAGGCAGCTAGAAGTAGGCTTTCAGTTTACGTAGTAACTCTGGATCGCCTTTCACTTACATCATGTGCAGCATGCGTGAATGACCATTTGGAGCTCATGTAGATAATATTACTATTAGGACCACCTGTACACCTACACATTGTATGGCAATTGTATGGCAGCAGTGCAATGCATAAAATCATGCCGATATAGGACAGAAGCTTTGGGTAATGCTCACATCAAACATCAGAATGGAGAAAAAATGTCATCTCAGTGATTTTGACTGTGGCATGATTGCTGGTGTCAGATGGGCTGGTTTGAATATTTCTATAAATGCTGATCTCTTGGGATTTTCATGTACAACAGTCCAGAGACTTTAACCACGCAAAGCTGAAATCTATGCTGCCAAAATTCCACTAGCATGTTGATTTTGCAACACACAGTACAAACACTTTAGATCTTGTTAACACAAACATTCACAGTGCTTACCAGGCTGCACCCCACCCCCACCTCAGCTGCTTGGACCACATCCCAGTATACAGACCACTTCTGAAACATGCCAAACCAGTTCTGAAACAAGTGAGAACCTGGTATGAGGGAGCCATCTCAGCAGTTCAGGACTGCTTTAAAAAACAGACTGGAATATGTTCAGAGAGGCTGCTACATACCACAACACCACAGACTTGGAGGAATACACACTACTGTTGGTGCCTGGCTACATCAGCAAGTGCATAGATGATGTGACTTCCTACAAGACCATCACCACACGTGCAAATCAGAAACCGTGGATGACTGCAGAAGTGTGCTCAATGCTGAAAAACTGAGACACTGCCTTCATGTCTGACAACAAAGCAGCCCTCCGAACAGCAAGGGCCAGTCTGTACCAGACTTTCAAAGTCTGTCTGCAGACTCTGTCTGTCTGCAGTAGACATCAGGAAAACTCTGTCCAGGATCCTGCAGGTCCTGTCAACATACCTGGGTGGGTGCTCAGGGAATGTTCTGATCAGCTTGCAGATGTAATCACAGACATCTTCGACATTTCCCTGAGCCAAGTAGTTGGACCCATTTCAGTATGCCTACCTTCCCAACCGCTTAACAGAGGACACCATATCTGCTACAATCCACCTTTCTCTGACCCATCTGAACAAAAAGGACAACTATATAAGGATGCTGTTCATAGACAGTTTAGCATTCAACACAATCATCCCACAGCAACTGATAAAAAAGCTGAGCCTGGGTTTGTACACCTCCCTCTGCAACTGGATTTTGGACGTTTTTATTGGGAGACCCCAGTTCATGAGGATTGGCAACTCTACCTCCAGCACCACCACACTGAATACCAGTGCTCCCCAGGGCTGTGTGCTCAGTCCACTGCTGTTTACCCTGCTAACCCATGACTGTTCTGCAATGTAAAGTTCAAATCACATCATGGAGTTTGCTGATGACACTACAGTTGTGGGCCTCATCAGCAACAATGATGAGTCAGCGTACAGAGAGGAGGTGAACCAGCTCACAAAACAGTGTGTAGAGACAATAATCTCTCTCTTAATGTTGATAAGACTAAAGAGATGATTGTTGACTTCTGGAAGACCCGAGTAGACCACTCACCACTGTTGCACAACAACAGAACAATGGTGGAGAGAATCAAAAGCTCCAAGTTTCTTGGTATGCACATGACGGAGGACCTCTCCTGGACTCTCAACACCACCTCCATAGCCAAGAAGGCCCAGCAGCACCTTCACGTCCTACGGAGGCTGAAGAGAGCAAAACACCTCTCCCATCCTCACCACCTCCTACAGAGGGATGATATAGAGCATCCTGACGAGTTATCTCACTGTGTGGTATGGGAACTGCAGAGGCTCTAACCGCAAGACCCTACAGCAAATTGTGAGAACAGCTGAAAAGATCATGGAGTCTCTCTGCCCACCACTGACACCTCATACAACAACCGCTGCAGCCGCAAAGCCGCCAGTATTGTGGATGACCCCTCTCACGCCTCTCATGGACTCTTCACTCTCCTGCCACCACCAGCAGATTCTGCACCATTTTCTTCCCTGAGACAGTCAGATTACTCAACACCCTGATGCCTCCCATTGCTCAAGTGGGCTAGTCAAACACTTAATCCAGTATGACTCATACTTGAACACTGCATACCTGCACTTATTATGGAACTCATTTTTGCTAACAATACTCTGCTATATTTATTGCTGCTACACTACAAAATGGTTTCCAGTTTACAGCCCATGTTCTGTGTAATTATCGTCCTGTGTATTTACTGTCCTGTGTATCTATTTTTCTGTTCTGTGTATTTATTGTCCTGCACTCATCTCACACTGTTGTGTAGTGCACTTTATGTAGTCTTGCATACTGTTCCGTGTTGCACCATGGTCCCGGAGAAACAAAATTTCATTCTGATGTATACTAGTTATATAGAGGAATGACAAAAAAAACCCACTTGACTTTGGGCCTGTTAATACCAAATCATTGCTTGAATGCCACAGCCTTTTTGAGTATTGTTGCTATATGATGCAGAAGTCATTGTTCATTCTTTTGTTACCTGTAGATTAGACTATTGTAATGCATTGCTGTCTGCATGTTCCAACAGGAGTACAAACAAGCTCCATTTAGTCCAGGATGCAGCAGCAGAGTCCTTACCAGAACCAGAAGATTTGATCACATTACCCCTATCTTACCTACAATGCACTGGCGGTCGGTAAAAGTTTGCATTGATTATAAAATACTATTAATGACCTATAAAGCACTACATGGTCTTGCATCACAGTACCTGTGTGAATTTTTGGTCTTTTATGATCTGCCATGCCTGCTTTGATCAAAAGATCCAGGCCTAGAATAATGAAGTCTAAAGCAGGGGGCGGAGCTCTTTCTTACAAAGCCCCACAGTTGTGGAACAGCCATCTAATTATTTTTCGAGACGCAGTCACCATTACAATCTTTAAATTTAGGATGAAAAAATACAGATAAATCTAAATCCATATCCAGATTTCTGTAAAGCTGCTTGTGGCAATGGCCAATTTTACAAGTTCTTTATAAATAAAATTGTATTGAAATGAATTTTACTTCAATAAATCAAAGGATCATTTTCACCTTGTTTTGTGTTGACCTCATGTTCTCCTGGTCTTATATTATTTGTATGGGGATCTGAAACCTTTTAGGATGACAAATATGTAAAAATAGAGGAAATCAGAAGGGGGCAAATCCTTTTTCGTGGCACTGTGTAAATCCATCAAGAACAACAATACACTGTATAAATTCTAAGACTTGCATTTCTGCTGACCGTGTTTGACGACCTGCCTTCTCTCCTGGTTTATTCTTTGGATTGCAACTTGGCCTGGTTACACTGTGTCTGCTAATGTTCTGACTACTGCCTGTTTACCCACTCTGAGTTTGGTTTGTGTTTTCAACTTTGTATGCCTGGATTATATGCATTAAAGTGCATGTGGAACCCCACTCTCTAATTTACATCCATTTTGAGGGTTTTCTTAAGATTAATACATCACTAGTGTTAGTCAGCATGCATGTGCCAGTAAACATTTAAACATTTCCTGTTTACCATTGCTTTGCTTCTGTCTACTTCCTAATAGACAAATTCCAAACCAGACACCATATTACATAGTTCTGCTTCCAATTAAGATGAGTCCGTTGCTAAAACAGGTGTGTACATCAATCATTCAGTACACACAAAGCATTAACATCTTCTAAATGACTGTATGGAACATTTTCTTACAGAACAGGTTCTGCTTTAAATGACTAAAATATGCAGACTAATGATGTGAAATATTTTCACATAATTGAATCAATGAGTGTTGACAGTTGTTACAGAGTGCAGAACTTTTCTAGCAAACATTGCTACTCTAAGGTAACCAGAACATTGTATTGACAAAAAAATTACTGGATAATTAGTGCCCTCATTATTAGCATCAATTCAGTGTCATCTTCATTTTGTGGTATACCAGCGTTCATCCAACTCATTCAACTCACTCTGCCAAGTGCTCCCTCGAAGACGTTCCCTACATGCTTGCCTGGCATGGGCTCCCTAGAGTGCGGTGGATATTCTTTCTCAATCTCCTATCACATAACCCCTTCCACAAGAATTACATGATTCAGGTGCAGGGTGAAGGGAATAGCTATTTGCAAGACCACCCCATAGCCCAGATGTGAAGTATACAAGAGATTGTTGTCACATGCAGGGAGTGACCAGTACTTTAATTGTGCTGTAGGTCATTTGGCAGCCTTGATGATAAGTTTTCTTCTTGTCCCTGTACATGCTTTATAAGGTCTTTGCAGACCATGGCTTTAGCAGTCGGATGAAACCAAGATCCGATCTTTATTTGAGGTTAATTAGAATCACTTAATTAATGACAGGTGTATGACAATTACTTTCGAACATTAGTTTGAATGTGATTGGATGATTCTGAGCACAGTCACAAGCCCCATTATAAAAAGGTGGGCACACTTGTGCAGCCAGGTTATTGTAGGTTTTTTTTTCTAAGCAGTCTGTGCTTCTGTGAATACAGACTTCATATTTTTACATGATTGCTTGAATCAGACAACATTTGGAAAATTGGAATGAAACACTTTTATTACTTTTAAATATTGATTTAAGGACTTCTCTAATTGAGTTCAGCTGAAACATTTTTTTCTTTTTTCTTTTTCTTTTTCTTTCTGTTAATAGTGTTTTAGTTTTAGTGTCTAGCCCTCTATTATATTGTCTCCTTCCTTCATGGTATCATTTCATCTCTGATTATATCTGTACTTTACTCAAACATGTGCAGTGGGCATGTGATCAGAGCACGCACTCATATTTGCATGGGTCATAGATTATCTCAGTTTATTTAGTTCCTTTGACATATAATCATATGCTAAATTTCATTAACCATTGAACAGATCCATCATATTGGAAGGGACAAGATTTAAATGTAAGCCAATACAAGATGCAATTTTACGCTGTTAAAATGGCCTAGAAATTTATTCAGCTGATTATCACAGCAATTGCTTTGTTACACACATCATAAATTCTTGCACATTACAGGCAAGACATGGTTACATGTAAATGTACTATATATACACGGTCAATATTTTCGTTGAGCCTATTTTCTGGCAACCAGCAAGACAGTACTATGTAGGCTAAATCGTTATCTAAAGCTAACATGACAGTCATTTCCACAGACTTTGACTTAAATACTCAAGTGTACTCAATCTCAAATTACAAAATACAATTGCAAAGCTAATATTAATTTTTCCTATGCAAAAAAATTAGCTAAGAACTTGGGTCAAGCCATATAAGATACCATATAAATGCCAAAAGTATGTGGAATATAAGTATAAGGAGCCTAGCTCGAACCTTTCCCAGCATGACAATGCCTCTGACCACAAAGCGAGGTCCATAAATACATGATCTGCCAAGGTTGGTTTAACTGACTAATGACTGATAAGTCGGCCCTATCCCAGGCTGAAAAACCACAAGGCACTCTTTGATATAACTGGCAGGTCATATGACATGAAGCTGACATGAAGATAACATTCAGCAAAGCTCAATTCCACAGTACAGTTAAAATTTTTTTTTCCGCTTCAGTGGACCTCATTTATTTTTGCAATTTCTTATATGGCTGGTTTTTAATTGTTAAATGCGTCAGTGCATAAACATGTAACTTATGAGAGTGCTGAAAGACAACTGATAGAAGTTCCGTAGCTTTATCTACGAAGCAATCTTCAATCTTATCACAGTGCACGTGTTAAATCTGTCACTGTCTTTCTGACTGAGATATCACAGATATTTTCGCTGAGTTTTAGAGAACCCTCACCAGTGCTATCTGGGAAGCGATTTTATCACACAAGAGTTTGCTTGATGAGATGATAACTTTAGCACTGTCAATGTGACATATGACGAATATTTTCATATTGAGTCACTGCTTACGCAAATGCTTAAGCGTGTATGTCAGTCATCATGTGATGTATGTCATAAGATATATGTCACTCACCTGATAAGAATGTCATGTGACAGTACAATGACTGTAAAAATCCATATGATGCACATGGTATCCAGCACTAATTTATCATTAGAACATGTTAATATGTGTAGTCATGAAGTAATAATGAATTTGACAATTAGTGAATAAAGATCAACCACTAATGCGTTGCAATATTTTACTGAATTCATACCACTTCAAAGTGACTCTGAACCACTGTGCTAGCTGTTTTGAATTCCTTTCTGTTCGATCTGGTATGTAGGACATGCTGGGGCTTCAAGAATGATTTTGTGCTACCTGGCCTTCAGCCTGGTTTATTTAAAACATTTCTTAAATTCACAAGACATTTTGACACTATATTTGTCATTAAATTCTACAAATCTGTATTTGTGACTACAAATGTCACAAACAAACCCCTGTATAGTGTTGAAAATGATAAAAAAAATAAATCTGTGAAAAGAAAATAAGGTTTCATGGCTATATGACATTTCCATATTTGGAATTTGTTTAGGTTTTATTATTTTTTTCGCCGCACATCATGCATGTTGATAAATTACATGGCCAATTATATGCTGTTGCATTAAGATTTAAGAACACTTTCCAACAAAGTCTATTGAAACTCTTTGTAAGCCCATAACTCTTGCAGTGAGCCCATGTAAGCCCACAACTTTTCCAATGCAAAACATAGCATTGGTAAATCAATCAGGAAACAAACTTTAATTTTAAAGGTCTGTCAAAGATGATAATGTATAAATAAACCTGTAATGGAAAGTCCAAAATAAGGAATAAGTTAACAGAGTGATATGTTTTTATTAATAATAGTAAGCCTAGCCTCCTTAGTGTAGCTTAGTGTAGGCTTTGATATTCAAAGCAAAAAGAATGATTTATTAACAATAATTTACCAAACATAGGATGTTCTATATGAAACAAGCCTAAACCCTTCCATTATAATACACTGCATAATTGGTAAATGAACCTAACCTAGTGTAGGCCTACTTAAATAGGATTAATTTATTAACCAGAAAGTTTTTCATCTAATACTGCATTCCATACTATTCTACTACTAGCTGGTCTCCAAGTCCATTCTGTAATTTTAGGGTACTCTTTCCACCATAAGTGTTTATTATGGCTATTTATGCATTAGTATGGCTGCTCCTGATCATTACTGTATTATAGTATATAATGAACCATTTGCAAATATCTGAAATACTTAAACTATATGACTAATGGTATGTGGACACCTGACCATCACACCCATATTTTAGCCTTCCTCAAACTGTTGCCACAAAGCTGGAAGCACACACACAAAAAAAAACAACCCAAACATGTTCCAGCATGACAGTGCTCCTGTGCACAAAGCGAGGTCCATGAATACATGGTTTGTCAAAGTTGGTGTAGCGCTCAAGTGCCATGCATAGAGCCCTGAGATCAACCTTACTGAACGCCTTTGTGTTGGATGATCTGGCATGCCGACTGCATGCCAGGTCTTCTGGTCCAACATCATGACTAATATTATTGTGGCAGGAATGGGCAAATCCCTACAGCCACATTCCAATATCTAGTGGAAAGCCTTCAAAGAAGAATGAAGGTTATTATAACAGAAAAAGGGGGACTAAATCTGGAATTTGATGTTCAAATCACATATGGATGTGATAGTCAGGTGTCCATTATACTTTTGATCATATAGTGTACTATGTATGTTCATAATTTGTTCTTCCATATTGTTTGGGTTTTTAAAGAAACCTATTGTAAAGTGATGCCAATTTTCCCTTCACTGGAACTAAGGGGACTGCCAAAACCAGCTTTGTCTGTCACACCACTAGATGGTGAAACATGATTCACAACAAAATCACAACAAAAGAAGAATTCCTCTTCAATGTGAGTGTGCTTTATATCATATAGCATAGCTGGCATTGCACTTGGTGATTATAGGTTTGTGCACGGCTTCTAAGTCACCTGCTGAAGTTTTTAGAGAAAGTTTAGAACTCAGTAGTGAGTGCTGTGATATGTTATCAGCTTCAGTCATACGTTGTGAGCTTGTATAGCCTACCATTTCACAGGTCAGTTGATGTTGCTGTTGATGTTTCCATTTCATAATCCTATGACATCCTATGACAATGTCATATTGAAAGTCACTGAGCTCTTCAGTACAACTTAATTTACTTTAAGTAAAGTAAAGTACTTTACGTTGCTGGCTTGTTAGAAATAGGTGTGACTGAATTAGCTGGGATTTGCACAATGGCAAATATATTGCACAACAGCTGCAAATATACACTGTGGCAGAATATACACCTCCATATGTTTCATGCACAACACAAAAAAGAAAAAAAAAACCCCTATAAACATACACTCTATGGCCAAAAGTATGTGCATACCCTGTGCACAAAATGAGGTCCATTAAGAAATGGTGTGCCAAGGTTGGTGTGGAAAAACTCAAGTTGCCTCCACAGAGCCCTGACCTCAACCCCACTGAACACTTTTAGCATACATGGGAATACTGACTGCACCCCAGGCCTCCTCACCAATGATGATGGTTGTTTTTCATTAAAGACATCAAATGACTTAACAGCAATGCAATGAAAATTTAGCTTTTTAGTGAGACACACTGTCCACATGTCACAAATGAAAAGCAGCACTGTTTGTGTATTGCAGTTCACATGGTGTATTTCTGTGGTGTGATTGATTTTCAGTCTGGCACTGAATCTTCCCCATAGGACACTGGCCTGAAATCAGAACTTTCAGTGCACTGAAAATTCACCGATGGAACCTGCTGCCCAAAAGTTAAATACGGAAACTGAAACCATAATACAGGAGTGTTAAATGTGTAAATACACAACTAACAACTGCCAGACAGGTTTAATAGTCATTATTTTTTCTTACATTTCTATATGAATTTGTGCAGGATTGCCAGGTCTGTGTGAGAAAAGCAGTCCAGTGGTTATTAAAAATACCCCCAAAACTCTAAAAATATTATACACAGCTTTTTATATTCCAATATCATTTCCAAATCCACTTTATTATCAAAAGAAATATTATACATTTTATTATAATGAGCAGTATATATATACTGCATGTTGTGCAAAGATTATGTGATTATACACACTGGCCTAATGTCAGCCATCGGGGGTCAGGCGGGTGAAGGGTTGCTTTCGAGGGTTTGGTTGGGCAAAGGAAAATTTACCTTTCATTGGAAGGGAGAGGGGCTAGGCGTGTCAGTAGGAACGCTGTTATGAAATTCCTGATAAACCACTTATTTGAATACTTTTATTTGAAAGACACACCTCTTTTGGGAAATTTGCAAAAAGACTATGCAGGCATTTGGATGTCTGTAACAGAGTGTGCCTTGTCATTGTCTGCTACTGGAGATCTAATTCCTAGCACACTTTAGTTTCAGCTGAAATCATACACAACCAGCCTGCATAATCTACACGTCAAAGCATCTGAAAGCTAAAGGTGTGTTAAAGTAGGGTTGGAATTGTAACTAAGTAGGGTGGAAGATCTAAAACAAAAGCACACACCTGCTACACCTAATTGTACTCAGCATTTAATTGTCAGCTTTAATATGTGTGATAGAGCAACATACAGGAACTGGGAATCCCTGCCTAATTTGAGGTCAACGAAAGTGCTGTCCATTTTCTTTGTAAGAAAGCCAGGTTCTGTCATAGGATAATTATCTGTTATCAGATCAGATGGTGCATTTGGAATTCTACAGCTGCTGTCAGCGGAGTCACTGGACACGCCCACACACACGCACAGTGCTTGACATATATTTAAGGAGGGAACAAGTGTGACTTCTAGACTTCTGCTCAACTGCATTGTTGGACTTCACTGGTAAAAGGTAAGACACAACCTTTTGCCTAAGACACAGATTTGCACCATAATTTGAACCAATTTTAATAGTATTTCTTTACATTATTATTATTATAAATTTTCATTTTTATTTGCAAGAGGAATGTCATCAGCATTACCATTAGAGTCACCAACTTAATTTTCATCCAACAGACAAAAAAAAAAAAAAAAAACACCTAATTGCCATATTTCGCAGTTCATTTAAAACTATGTAACTGAATGTCTTATCTTGTTAGGGGATAACTGTAGGCAATTTCAGGATGCTTTAAGACATTGTGACATATTTCTTTAACACTGTCTTTAACAATGTATGCAGATGAATGTACAGCTCGTGTCATTTCTCGTTGCCTGTCTGCTTTCCACTGTTTATAGTGAAGGCTCAGTAGGTGAGTGATATAGAAATAGAATAGACTGCACTATTCTTAAGACTGACCAAATGAATTTGCCTCTATTTTTCTTATTCTTGTTCCTATTCTTATTCTTGTTGCACCTGTTTTGTTCATAATGCTGATATCATTGTTCTAACCTTTTTTATGTCACCTTTTCAGAATACTGCTATAACTTGCCAAAATGCAGTAAGTATTACTTTTTTCTACCAAGATGCTAATTGTTTTCCGAATCAGTTAACATATTCTAAATCAAAATATATTCACAGTCAAGCAAAAGAAGTTTTTTTTTGGTGTGTTAGGCTATAATAGTTATCTATTGCTTTTAATATTATCACAATATAGGTTTTCCCATTTTTTTTAAACCTAATGTTCTGCATTGCTGAATATCTGGTGAATATTAAATGCTGAGCCAATATTATTGAGGCCAATTTGCATCCCACATCTGCCTCACAATTATTTTAAATAGATTAAAATCTGTAACCTGAACTGTATTTTCTCACAGGACCTACCTTTTTGCACAAGGGGCAGATCTTGACTCACACATGCGTAGACTGCACATGCAGTTTCTGGTAGTGAAAGTAATCAGACACATGTAAATGTAGCTACCGCTGTTCTGTGCAGTCCTACACACTATAATAAATATACATAAATGTACATAAACAGTGAAAGTGTGCAAGGAAATGATTTGAGACACAGCTTGTGTTCACTCAATGCAAACGAGTTGTTTATTAGAGTATAATTTAGGAGTTTTTGCATGAAATTCTGTTTCAAATTAGCACAAATAAGCTGTAAATAATAGATTATTTTTGCTCTGCATTTTGCCTGTTTTGCAATTTTATATGTTGGTTTTCTCCTCAGATGCAAGCATGTGGCCTACTCTAGCACCACACCATTGCAATGGCACTCGACAGTCTCCTATCAATATTGTGACTGCTGATGTGAAAGCTGATAAGAACCTGACAGCCTTCAGCTTCAAAGGCTTTAATGACAGCTCCGCCATCGTAAACATTCAAAACATTGGAAAGTCAGGTGAGGTCTTTGTAATATGAGTCAGGAGATGCACTGACACTATATACAGTACAATATGATTACAATATTCTTTCCTGGTCCAGGTCGACTTTTTATAAACTCTGTGTTACTTTTGTTGTTGTTGTTGTTGTTGTTGTTGCTGCTGTTGCTTTTTTAAGCAAAAAACCAAACACAGCGTATCATCACAAACACCTCATACCAACTGTCATGGTGGTGCATGGTGGTGGAGGGGGGGTGATGATTTGGGTTTGTTTTGCAGCCACAGGACCTGGGAAACTTACAGTCACTGAGACAACAATGAACTTCACTTTATAGCAGAATATTTTTGAAACAAATATGAGGCCATCCGTCCAGCAGCTTAAGCTGGGCCAAAATTGGGTCATTCAACAGGGCAACGATCCCAAGCACACCGGCAAATCAACATCCGAAACGCTAAAGAAGAAAAAATACATAAAAACATAGAATTAAAAACCCAATCAAATGGTAGTAATGCATTGCATAGAATCATGTATATACAAGTCAAGAACTTCGGTTATTGTTCACATTAAACATCAGAATGGAGGAAAAATGTGATCTCTCAGAATCTGCTGATCTCCTGGAATTTTCATGCAAACCAGTCTGCAGAGTTTACACACATTGGTGTGAAAAACAAAAATACTTTGTTGATGAGCGAGGTCAGTGGAGAATGGTCAGACTGGTTAGACTCTGACTCATGGTGAGCAGAAAAATCATCTTAGAATGCACTAATATGGTTTCACTCCTGTCAGCCAAGAATCTGAGGCTACAGTGGGCACCCATGGGTAGAGATTGCTAATAACTTCAAACGAGACACTGATTGAGAATTCTTTGCCTCTTTAGTGAAAATTCAACTTGATGAAACCAAGATGAGCGTGTCAGGAGGAGGCCTTCAGAACCAGTACAATTCCACCCAGTTTCACATTCACTGGGGCAATGGCTCCTCTATCAGTGGATCAGAACACACTGTGGATGGCAGACAATATGCAATGGAGGTGTGGAAACTGTTGGTATAAAAATTGTAATGATATTCCAGACTCAGTGATTTAATCAAGCTTTATTTAGTATTTGTTTTTTTCTCTTTCAGCTGCACATAGTAAATATTAGGGCTGATGTAACCGCAAATGTTGCTGTCAGTGACTCTACAGCATATGCTGTTCTTGGTTTCTTCATTGAAGTAAGTCTTTGCTTTACTAATTGCTTTGAAACCCTTATACAGTTGCATTGTTGCCTTGACATCTTAGTAGTTATTACACTGTGGCTCTTAATTATTATATTCTTAGGCAACCAATGACAGTGGAACACCAGAGAGCTGGAAGAACCTCACCTCATTTTTATCAGAAATACCTAAAAAAGGTACAGATATAATTCTTACAGTGAACTGATTGAGAAGCTGCTTATTTGCACATCAAAGAAAATCGCTAAATAATAACTTACATGATGTGTGCCCTTCAGCACAGGTGTAGAGACTTAACTTGAAAATTGCATTAAGGTACATCACAATTATTTAAACCAAAATGCTTTAGATGGATTCAAATGCATCCCACAAAAAAAGCTACATGTGGCTGTACTTCATCTCTTGCAAAACCCAGTTGGCCACCGTTCCTTTACCTTTATAAGAAAAAAGGACTTCTTCAAAACCATAGCAGCAGTAACAAAGCACATGTGACAAGTACCTTGGATTCATGCTTTGTGACGTTGATGATTAGGACATTTGCTGTAATGGCTTATCAGTCTTACAGTGTGGGAGAGAGGAACCTGAGGTGTTTGGCTTGAGATAAACACCAGATCAAAACCCATTTTTTCAACAGTCACCATAATTCCTTATACTTTACTCAAAGCAATGTTACAAATGTTTAGAGCATCAGCATAGAATTAATAATGTGTGACAGGCAAACATGATCACCTGTGAATCATCTTATTTCTTTAATCTCTTTAATCTCATCTTAACTGTCAGATTTAGTAAAAAAGAACAACACTTCACTTTAATGTGAAGTGTTGTTCTTTTTATTATTTTTTTAAAAAAAATAATAAAACCTCCATTTGTTCCTGATTTTAGGCGACACATTGGACATTATGCATGAACTTACTGCAGACAGTCTGCTTCAAGGAGTGGACCGGACTAAATATTACCGTTACCTTGGCTCTCTGACCACACCATCATGTGATGAAATTGTGGTGTGGACTGTATTCAAAGACCCAATCAAAGTCAGCAAAGATTTGGTAAGTCTTCAATTCATGACCCCTGCTGATATGTAGTTCACTGCATTGTATTTCATTACATTCATTCATTTGGCAGACAGTTTTTCCAAAGCAACGTATATTTAATACAAGTAAGGATCTGAGCAATTGATGAGTAATGGCCTTGCTCAAAAGCTTAAACACTGACTCTCTGGCAGAACTGTCAAGTTACTAGCACAGAACCATAACCTCTGGGTTAGATTTGACCCTAATATTCCATGATTATTTTATTTGTTTATTTCTGCCAGCAAAACTGTAAATGAGTCATAGTTTGCCCAAGAAGCTTTTTTTCCCTGGCCTAATACAGCAATACATCAGCATGTAAAAACCAAAGCTTTTGAGATTAGGATTATAGTTACAGTTTCAAAGGTCAGTTTTTCACACAAGCTAATTTATTCTTTCTGTCACTAGATTGATCTTTTCAGCAACAAGATGCACATCAATACAACAGCCGATCCTTTCATCACCAACAACTACAGACCAGTTCAGGCTCTGAATGGCAGAGTTGTAACATCACAACCAACATCAGTGTCAGCACCACAACCAACATCATCAACAAGCACAGCTTCAAAAACAAGCACACTTCATCACACTCTGTTCATCAGCATAGCTCTCCTCTACGCTGTATTGTTTCGGTGTTTGTAGTCCTTGTCTACCGAGACAACCGTGTCATGATGAGAGTGTTTGTTTAGTCTAGACATTTGTTTTCACTGAATATTCCAGTCATACCAAAATTATTTCATTCACGTACGTGCGCAATATGCAAATTATAATTAAATTACGATATTTACTCTCTTAAAGATATTTTAAAAACTACCAACGATAACTACAAAATTAGGAAAATTAATATCCCTAGTAGAGAGTCTGGGAGTGTGATTGATGTGCTATGTTTTGTATAATATCTTTGTATATGGTGGGTAGTGGTGGTGGTTGGGGGGGGGGGGGGGGGGGGCATTTTTTTTAATTTTAATTTAAAAAAATTTAATAACAAAAAAAAAAATTTTTT
>CM075014.1:4920934-4931286 GCA_037576675.1 Pangasius sanitwongsei | reverse complement strand
ATTTGTCCATATAGTACACAATAATAGAAGGGATTTATTTATAATCACACTATCCGTTGCACCCAGATGAGGATGGGGTCCCTTTTGTGCCTGGTTCCTCTCAAGGTTTCTTCCTCATGTTGTCTCAGGGAGTTTTTCCTTGCCACCGTTGCCTCTGGCATGCTCATTAGGATAAATTGACATATTTACAATATAATTTTTGAATCCATTTATTTCTGTAAAGCTACTTTGTGACAATGTCCATTCTTAAAAGCATTATACAAATAAAATTGAATTGAATTGAATTGAATTGTGGTCAACTGGTACTGTTTGCGTCGCTGACCCTGTGTTCTCTGAATTCCTGTGCTGATTCATGAAATTGATGGCATGTATATTAATAATGTAAACAAATTGTTGCTTTACTTATTTTTTTCTCATTTGTTTGAACTGTCATGCTCTGAGGTAACACAGTGTTGACATTACACTGATAGCAACTTGTGATCAATGAGTTTCATCACTCACCACTGACCATCAAAATACAAACCACAGACATGTGATATGTGGTGAGATCCTATTCAAATCTCATTTGTGTTGTTAGCTTTTGACAAGATGTTGGTTGATAAATTATATTACATAAGACTAGTACTGCAAGTGTTGACAGTAAGCATATCACAGAATAGATATCAGACAGAATAGCATATTATAGGTTAGTTATTTTCAGTCAGTCCTAGGCAAGTTTATCAGGTAACATTAAATTCTTGATTTCTTGAGAATGGATTTTTTCTCCAGTATTTTATTATAAAAATGAACAAACGTTGTTTATATTGAACAGGTTCGTGCGATAATGTGTTTGAAAGGTGATTAGCTTTTGTTAATCTCATCTAGAGCTAATTTATTTATTTATTTCATTTTTTTTTTCACAGTTTTATGATATTGAACACAACATGTTTGACATTGGTTCCTACTGTGTATGTGACCTTATTCTGGTTCTTGGTCCGGATGTGTTTATTGAGGGTTTGCTCCACTTCCACCAGCTCAGCACTGGAAAGTTACAAAAAATGCTTTTTGTTAGCTGAGTCATTATATGCTCAGGCAGGTATTATATCACAAATAAATTAAATATGCATGAATTCATTTAATTACAGTAAGAGGAAATATTCAGACAGTATTGTTTTTGTTATTTAATATACTTCCAGTGCATATATCGACAAATTTACACACATTATGTCTTTTGTGCTTTGTGACCTTGTGCTTATATAAATATGAGCAAAAAAGTATGTACTCACAAGCATAAACAAAGACACTACTTAAAAAGAACTACACTAATAAGGGGAAAAAATATTCAGGTGCCACAAATTAGCAACATTAGTACTTTGGTGAAAAGCTGTTGTTGGTGATTACAGCTTCGGGATGTCTATGGTAAGAAGTAATTAGCTTTTTGCAACGTTGTGGTACAATTTGGGTGTTTTCTGTCCACAAGGTTACAAGGGTCCCTCTGATGGACAATTTCAAAATCCTCCATAAACTTTCAATGGGATTCAGGTCAGGAGAAATTATTCCAAACATAAAAAATGGCCATGTTGTGTGCCCGATTAATTGTATTGTAGAGTTTTCTGCTGTTTTTGTAGTTTGGTGAGTTACTCCATTCAAACCAGTCTATTAACATAGCCTGCAATGTTAGCTTTGGTTTAGGACACACCTGATATGAAATTTCACCTTCAGTCATGGGATAACAACATGAGGGTGTTATTTTCATTTCAAGGAATTCAGCAACATATAAGCACACACATTTTCCATGATAACTGTTTGCTGCACATGTGCCAATAACAGTTTCACTTCGGACAGCAAATGTGACATTACCATCATGATGGTAGACTGAAAAACAGTTCCCATCTATGTAGTACTGATTACAGTCAACAGTTTTTCATGCTACTCTATTGCATAGCCTGGTATGTCTAAGCCTCTTTTCAGAACCTTTTTTTTTTTTTTTGGCCATGGTGTCCTTGCACAGATTGATTTTCTCATATGTTTTCAGTCACAGTGCCCACAGACCATCAACTATAAGTACATGAGAACCAGATTCTGTTGTGATGAGGTTCACTGGCACTGAACATTTATATTACATTGCAATGTTACATTTAACACATGTAATCTTATTTGTAATAATTTTGGACATCTCCACAAAGCAACTGAAGATGATGTTCAACTCTTTTCTTTGACTGACCCCTCAAGACCTAGTAATTTATAGTGAGGAGGAATTTAAAAGAAAAATGTAATTAATTAAATGGAAGGTAATGAACAAATATTAATATTTAAAATAAACACCCAATTTCATGTTAGCTAGGATAAGAATGCTATACCACAGTGTCACTGAGTGAATTGCGGAAAGGTACAACTAGTTTGCTTTATTTATTTGCTTGTTCGTTTATTGATTTATTAACTGATTGCAGTTCATATTCATGTGAATGCTAATATAGGCAATGTATTTCATAAATGAAACTGAATAGCCATTCCCAGGAATATATTCAGGACTACATGCTACTTATTGCAGGAGTACGACTACTTAAGAATGGGTAAAGAACTTCTCTGCTTTGCTGTGGGTGTCACTGCTGTTGTGATGAAACATTTGTTTTAAAATTAGCCCAGAGGTCAGCAAAAGGAAACCACTGGTCTCTGAAGTATTGGGTTACTTGGCTGCTGTCAGTCAAATGGACCTTGAAGTCTCTACACTTTGAGGCAGGCATAGTCTTAAATTCTTCTTCCTGTAAATTGTCACATACAGATGATTCTGTCATTATACTGATCTTTTAAACATCATCAACCTGAGAACAGATTTCACTCTTACACCAAGTGAAATATGAATAGTAAATATTAATAAATGTAGCCAGTTCTTTAGTGTTGTCATGCAATCTTTCACTGACACCATGGCATGCATGGCAATGTTTCTTTGGGCAGCTGATATTTTCCCACCATCTATTTGTTTACCAACCAGTTATGCACAGACTCAGAGATACAATTAAAATTTCATAAGTTCATGGTGATTTTCCAGAGGGATAGCATAAAAGTGTTGAAGCCATATTGAAATTCTGTGCACTTGATATACTAGGCCTGTACATATTTTATAAGTAGCTTCCCCGGCAATGACTTAAAGGAATTGCTCAGGAAAAAAACAATCAAATGTCCCAATTTTCTCTCTTACCCCATACAAAATCAATCATTCAAGATACTGTGTGTTTAGTGTCTGAACTTTGAAGTTTCTTTATATTTGCACTGGAGCTATGAGGCATACATGGCTAAAAAGTAATGACAGGTCATGTCATCTAAAATCTTTTTTGATGACAAATTTATTAGAATCATAGGGTCAGTGCACACTGTTGGAGGTAAGAGACACTATGTGAATGTGTCAGTTAGGTTAATAGAGTCAAATAGTGTGTCAGGTAAATTTGATAATACAGCACTCAAAAAAAGTACTACATTGCTCAGGCCTTGTCCTTTTATTTCACAGTAAAAGCAAGACAAACATGGGAGATATGACAAAAGCCAAATCTATTCTCTGGGCCCTGTGGCCTAAACAAAGCATTTGGCCAGTGCACAAACTATGATGAGAATGAAGAAATATACCTTATATATAAGTATATGAATGAAGTTTTTGTGTTTTTGCTGAAGAAATCCCAAAGATTTATGTGGCCTACACAAAATGATTTCTGTCATACCTGTATTGTTAGGGATACTAATTCCAAAAACCACACACAAGTGTAACAAATAGTGGGTCAGTAAGCCAGTATATGTATAAGCAGCATAATATTTTGGCTAGTGCACAGGTTCCCAACCCTGGAGTACCTTCTCCCATGTCCATTTTAGTGTTCTCCTGCTACAACACACCCACATTAACTAAGAAACAGCTGTTAATTAGTTGATTAGTTAAATCAGGTATGTTAGGAGTAGGAAAAACACAAAAATATATAGGACAAGGAGTATTCCAAGACCCGGGTTGGAAACCTGTGGGATAGTGGTAGGAATTCCTACTCTCTTCAGTGAGTCAGAGCACTTTACTCAGCTCACTAAAAAGAACTGGCTCGCTGAACTACATGAGGGATCCTTGCAAGGTTTTTTTTTGTTTGTTTTTTTCAAAAACAGTTAAGTTACCTATCTATTGCATAAATAGTTTAATTCAATCTTACTCTACCTTCTGTTTAACACAATAAACTCATAATTTGCATTACCTTTGTTATAAAATCAATTTAAGTACACTGGCCTACATGTAAATATTAACAAATACAGTGAACATCTCTACTTTAACATTATTATGCTGTTGTGTCTGTGCTCAACTTTAAAATATCAATTCAAACAATTTGGCTTTTTCTCAAGTGACACATTACTAATTGTGGCATACTGTTTAGCATGAGGGTATACCAGGACCAGGACCAGCCTGCTACATGCAGTGTGTTGATAGGGAAACGGCAGGAGCCAATTAAAGGGGCGGGGCAATGCCTAGGCTGGAGGTTAAAAGTGGGCAAAACTCCCCCTAGTATACAGGAGACTGGTGGAGGCCAAGTTAGTAAAATGGTAATTGTTTTCAGTTGTATTAGAAACTTATAGGTCTTTGGAGGCCTTCTGGGCAGTTCTCCATTTAGGGCAATGTATTTTAAAAAAAATGAAAGAAAAAAATCATTAAAGACCTATTTTTATTCTCAGGATAAACAATAACAATTACTTTCCCTCTAGAGCTTGTTGCTTCTTACCCACCTTGTTGCTTGGTTGTTGCCTGTGGCCTGTAGTGCTGACCTCCCAATAGGCAAGTGACAATTCTTGTAGGTCCAAAGAAATACATTGCATTGTAGGGAACTTTTAATTTTTGATGTATTGTGGTGGTTACAGATGATGGATTCCATGTAGGCTTCTTCACATTTATGAAATGCTAGAATTGGGAATCCATTTTTTTTTCTTTTCAGGCTGGTGCTATAACTTTCCATCATGCAGTGAGTATCCTTTTTTTCAGTGTATCATTAGAACAGCTTGAATATTCCTGCATGAAATTTTCTTTATAATTTCTGTGGAGAAAAAACCTACTTTGGATTGTCTCAGTGATTAGCTTACATTTTAAATTCTTTTTAAGAATCTCTGTCTGAGATTCTTGTTAGCTCAATATCTCAAGAACAAGTGGTTGAATGTTTGTAGGATTTATACAGAATTTTCATTGTAACCAGCAGATGAGCTGATTAGATTTTTGGAATTGATCCAAACAGAGTTAAGGTAACAAGGTCGAGTGTCTACAATAATTCTTTTTCTTCAATAGCTTCCTTGTTTAAAGTGTACTTTAAGGGTATTTCAGGCATAAAAATTGGTAACAAGAAAGACAAATGTTGGTGGTGAGACATCTTAATTTTACAATGGAGTTGAGTCAAGTTGCTTAAGGGGTATTAAGCTGTACTGTGACATCTACTCAAATTTCCTTTTAGGGATTTTTGGTTACTTTTCTTGCCCAGTGGTTAAAATATGTTTGAAGAGGTCAGATTTTTTGCCTTTTTTTTAAAAGATATTTTAAAGACATTTCTTGTTGTAAGAGTAAGTTAAGAAAGCAACTGTGTGCTTCTGAGCCAACACTGCATGTTTCAGATGAATCTACCTGGCATTCAATCCCCGATGCGTACTGCAGTGGAAGCCACCAGTCTCCTATTAACATTGTGACTACAAATGTCCGAGCTGACATGAACTTAACATCATTAAACTTCACTGGTTATGATGATGGCACGGTCATGACTGAAATGACCAACACTGGCAGGACTGGTTTGTACCCACTATGCGGTCTGTCATTCCATTTTAATTCATGTGTTCGTAAATGGCCCACTGATTCCTATGACCTTTTACTTGTGTTCTGTATAAAGCCTGTCCCACTGATTCAAACAATCCCTATTTTTGCATGGTCGTTCAATGACCCTTTTTTTTTAAAATGGTAGCTGTAAAAATCCTTTGTCTCTACTTGATATGTTTCTGAAATAACTAACTTGGAGATGCAAAAATGTTTAGGTCATGTGATGGGACAATAACTTGTTTCAGTTTAACTTGAAATTCCTTAATTGCTGTACTACTGTTCATGTTTCTGTAGTAAGCTATTGCCCCCCACAGTGTCATTATTAGCATGTTATTTTTTCCCAGTCACTTTGACTTGTATCCTTTAGTTAAGGTCACATTGAACCAAGAAAAGATGGTGGTTGAAGGTGGAGCCCTTCCTGGCATTTACCACAGCAAGCATTTCCACTTACACTGGGGCAATGGGAGCTCCATGCCCGGATCTGAGCACACCATAAATGGCAAAAGATTCTCTATGGAGGTTTAAAACTGCGCACACATGCACCTTATAAACACTATGCTGCATCAAACAGCCTTTGCCATTGCATGATTTTCCCCCCTCCTTTTTCCAACCAGCTGCACATAGTGAATGTTAAAGCAGGGTACAGTTCAACTGCAAGTGCCCTTAAAGATCCAACAGGGTTTGCTGTTCTTGGTTTCTTTCTTGAGGTACAGTAGCTCTGGCTGTACAAGTTTTAATTTACATATAGCTGATTAGCAATGGCTATAAAAACTATTTCCTAATTGTCACTGGGGTGTGAATGGCCTTTTTGTTATGTAAATATTAATATTCTATAGCTTACAAATGATGAACCATTATGAAAACTTGGTTTTGAAGGCACAAGAGTCAGACATGCAAAGTTGTAAAGCTGAAAAGTCTTACCAGATCTTATTTTGGGGTTCAGGGGTGCATGTAGGATGACTCACTAGATTCCCAGTAGTATGGGGTCACAGTGCAAACAATGTTACTGTTGGGAGACTTCAGAATTCAATGCAGATCATGGGTTCATGAGACATGAATCTAGTGACAAAGCAGTGATGGTCATAATCCATCATGTTCATTTTATATTTTGTTGAACCCTTGGTTGCAAAGATGTTAATGGTGTTACCCGTCATATGTAGGCGACCAGTGACGCTGGTAAACCCAAGAGCTGGAAGACCCTAACCTCCTATCTAGCAAATATCTCAAATGCAGGTAATGGACCAACATGACTTTCTGGTGGAATTTCCCTTTTTTTTTTATTTTTTTTTTTTAGTATTAATATATAACGCCAGTCCTTTTATGGTGCTTGTATGGCTAGTTTAAAATAGTGTCAAGTACAGTTGGCTGTAAGACTGTGTTTTTCTGCAGGTGGTGGCACCAAATTTATGTAACAAGTCTTCAGCCTTGGATTTATGCCATATTGTATAAGGTTGCATCAGGATTCAGGTTTACAGAACCCAGAAACATGATCAATCGTTAACTTCAACTTAATGCTTTTCAGGTGATGAAGTAGCAATCACTGAGCATATTACCATGGACAGTTTGCTTGAAGGAGTGGATCGGACTAAATATTACCGCTACCTAGGCTCTCTCACCACACCACCCTGTAATGAAGCTGTCGTGTGGACTATCTTCAAAGACCCCATTAAAGTCAGCCAAGATTTGGTAAGTATGCGTTACCATTCACTTTGCATCAGTGTCCAATCTTATCCACAAAGGACAGGCATGGTTCCAGAGTTTATTACAGTCAAATAAGAAGTCAAGTACTAGCTGATTGAAGGCCAACTGTGTAAACAAGTTGAATCAGGTGTGGCTCCTCCTTGACTGGAAGGAGAACCTGGACCCACAATGGCCTTTTGCACACACAGCTTCTTTATAGCTTCAATGAATTGAAAATGGTTCTATATGGAACCAAATGCAATATATGTAATGCATTTGCTTGAAGGCAAGTATTCTATGCTATTATGCAGTGTACCTTATAAGAACCATTGCAGATTGTCTTCCATGTAGCTTTTCAAGTAGCAAATGGCTTTCAAAATGGATGTAATTAAATGTGGTGTGATTAAAGTACAGAAATGCTTGAGTACTGTGGTTTTCAGCAAATTTACTGCTTTGAATATGGCTGAAAATCCTTGCTCTCCAAACACTAGATTGATCTCTTCAGCATTAGTGTGTACTTCAACAAGAGCATGAGCTCTCACCTGATGATTGATAACTTCAGACACACTCGGGCCATAAACGACAGAGTTGTGACCTCTCAGGACAGCAGAACCAGGGCAAATTGGCCATCAAATTCAACAGACATCCAGCCCTACAATATATACTTATTTACTGCAGCACTCCTGTACATCATCTGTTGGTTCTAGGCTTTGCGCATGGTGAGTATGAACACCACATTGCTTGGATATACCTTTTTGTGTGTGTGTGTGTGTGTGGCCAGTTCACTTGTCTGCATCACCCTGCTGCTGCAAGGTGGAATGTGGCACATTGAGAATGACCATACACTCACTGTCCACTTTATTCAGAACACCTGGACATTCATGTAGTTATCGAATCGGCCAATCATGTGGCAGCAGTGCAATCCAAAAAATCATGCAGATACAGGTCAAGAGCTTCAGGTAATGTTCACATCAAACATCAGAATGAAACGCATGTGATTTCTTATTTAAATCGCAGCATGGTTGTTGGTACCAGATGGGCTGGTTTGAGTATTTCAGAAAGTGCTGATCTCCTGGAATTTTCACACACAGGTCTCTAGAATTTACACAGAATGATGTGGTGGAGGACATCCTGTGTATGGAGGATCTACAGGCTGAAACACCTTGTTGAGAGAAATTCGGAGGAGAATGATCAGACTAGTTTAGTCTATAGCATCTCAAATAAGCACTCAAGTACAACTGGTGATGGCCCAAACCAGTCTGTTCATTCTCCTCTGATCTCTCTCAACAAAGTGTTTCCACCCACAGAACTGTTGCTCATACAGTGCTTTGTTTTTTGCACCATTTTGGGTAGAGACTGTGTGTATAAATCCCAAGAGATGAGTGGTTTCTGAGATACTCAAACCAGCCCATCAAACCAATGACCATGCCATGATCTAAATCAGAAATCACATGTGTTGTTCATTCTGATGTTTATTGTAAACAGTACAAGCTCTTGACCTAATTTTTTTTTTTTTTTTTTTGGTACTGCACTGCTGCCACATAATAGGCTGGTAACTGCAGGAATGTGCAGGTGTTCCTAATAAAAATGGACAGTGAGTGTACATCTTGGTATAACATGGTGTCCTTGTATTAGATGCTTCTCCTTCTGTAAAATCAACATATTCATGAAATTTGCTTTAGGTAATATTTACTGTTCTGAAAATACGGGCCCAGATTTTGTAGTTGTTGGTAATGTTATGATTTAAAACTATGCTGTTCAAAAATGACTTTCATGCAGACTTATTGCATTACAGACTGGCACAGTAAACAAGATGTTGCCGAATTTCCCACCTGAATAAAGAACGAATGAATGGAGAATGTTTCGAGTTTTAAGGAAGTTTGTAAAGTTTTTATGTACATGGCTATTATTTAATTTAAATAGTCTTTTACTGTGCACAAATTGGTATAATGGTACTAGACATCCTGAAATACTTATTTGTACATTTAATTGATGCACCGGTACACAGTGTGTTTGTCTACCTTCTGATACTTAAAGTGTTAATGTTGACCACTGTGCATTTTGAATAAAATCACTTTTTTCTAAAGGAATCCTTGTTTTGTGTCTTAATGGTGCATGTTGCTTGGATAGTTACTGATGATAAAAGGACACCTGAAGCTCAATGATTTTACACTTTTATAGAATTTACTCAACAGCCTAGAAATCCTCTGATTAGGGATCATTCTATTAGCTTCTATAATCATGATTGGGATGGTTTCCTATTATCATGTTTGTGATGGGGTTTTTTGTTTTGTTTTGGGGTTTTTTTTGTCTGACTGTGTTGATTCATTAAATATTCTCTCCCTGTTACTCAAACTGTAATGATGATGCAACAACCAAGTAAATTAGAATAAAAGTCTTATTTTAGCTGTGGTTTTTAACCAGGTGTGTTCAGCTGGGTGATGGGGTTTCTTGCAATGACCAATACAATGCAAATAGAGTAATTTCTTACTTAGTAGCCATGTTGCCATGCAGCACACAATGAATGTGTAATCCAAAAAAAAAAATCTGCTCTCTTAAATCCTAGTTGATCACACCAGGGGCCTGTTTCAGAAAGGAGGTTCAACCAACTCTGAGTTTAAACTTGAACTCTGAGTTGACTTACTCCGAGATGGGAAACTCAGAGTTTTCGGTTACAGAACAGCTGAAATGAGTTGGTTCAGTCAACTCTAAGTAGGTTGACTCTGAGTTAAGTGCGTAATGTAATTACTGTAATTTAATTTTCACCTGAAAAAGTAAAGGATTACTCTTAATGTTTCTGTAACTTAATGGAAGTAACTTGTGATGCAATTACATTAAATACAGAATTTTATTTACGAATTAAAAGTGCAGTTTTGTGTCT
>CM075014.1:4898980-4919428 GCA_037576675.1 Pangasius sanitwongsei | reverse complement strand
TAGGAATGGGATGGCACTTAAGTTCATATGTGAGTCAAGGCAGGTGACCGAATACTTTTGGTAATATAGTGTATGAGGGGGTGGAGAAACTGGGAAACAATAGCAAAACAATACAATCATTCAATTTAAGGACTGTATATGATCTACTGGTTACACATGGAACACTGTAAAGGCTATCATCAACAAGTGGAGAAAATGGGGCATCACAGTGACATTACCAAGAGAACTTGTCATTGAAATTGCCAAGACACCTACAGAAACTTTAAAGGAACCGCAGAAATATATGGCAAGTACTGGTCACTCCCTGCATGTGACAACAATCTCTCTTTTTCGTCACATCTGGGCTATGGGGTAGGGTGTCTAGACGGAAGCCCTTTTTTCATGACAAAGCATCCGATCCTGCCTACATTTTGCCAAATCGTGGCAAAAGGTGTTATGATCTGATGAGATCAAGGTTGAACATTTTGGGCATAATTCTAAAAGATATGTTTGGCACCAAAACAAGACAGCTTATCACCCAAAGATCACAATGAAGAATGGTGGTTCCAGCATCATGCTATGGGCTGCTTCTCTTCAGCAGGTACTGGGGCTGTAGTTAAGATACAGGGAATCACGATTCCAGCACGATAACAACCCAAAGCACAAAGATATGGCTTCAGAATTTTGGAATGGCCCAGTCAGAGCCATGATTTAAATCCTGTCAGAAACCTGTGGAATGACTTGAAGAGGGCTGTGCACAGGAGATCACCTTTCAATCTGATAGATCTGGAGAATTTTTGCAATAATGTAAGATGAATTAAGTTGGTAGACTAAAAAAGCCTAAGTGCTATATTACAAGCAATAGGTACTTTAACAAAGAATTAGTTAAGGTGTGTGCACACTTATGCAACCAGGTTACTGTACATTTTTCTTCTTCTGTTTTTCCCTAAAAATTATATTTGTTTTTTCACTTGAATTTTGTTAGTTGCTATATCACATTAAACATGGAAAAGTTAACATGGGTGAGTAAGTATTTTATATCCTATGTATGTATGTATGTATGTATGTATGTTCTACCAATGTCTTCTACAGCTGAGCTTTCAGGACATTTTGTAGCTTACTTTTAGTCATTGCTAGGGAAAATTCGGCTTTCATCTGCTTCTATATTATTTATATATTTCTGACAAGAAAATGAGTTTAAGCTACAGCTTAGTCCAAGCCTGAATACAGATTATTTTTCCTTTATATCTATTGACTTAAGTTGCTAACTAATTATTCAATGACTTGGATTACTAAATGCTTACATAGACATATTCAAGTCAGCATAGATGGGCATAGATAGAACATGATTCATTAAGACCTTTGCCAGCTCAATTTAAAAAAGCTTAAACACAGCTTTCTTTTCACAGTTTAATAGTAAATAGGAAGAAGGCAAAACAAAGAAAAAAATTAATTTAAAAAACATAATTAATTAAATACTAGCACTGCTCTGGTCTGTGTAAACAGCTCTGCTATGGGGAGTCTGACCTGCAAATTTCCCCTGTATGTTTGACAGTTAGGCTGCAGCTGTAATACATGTATCTGCTAATTGTCGATTGAAAGAATAAACCTGTAAAACCTTTGATAAAATGAGAACAAGTTCAAGAATAAAAGTCTTTTGCAAAATTTCAGGTACCTATGGAGGATCAAGGTAGCACTTCTTATAAAAGGCTGCACAGACAGCTCTTTTCTTTTTTCCCCCCTAAAAATACAAGTTCTATATCAATCATGGTAATTAATATACAGGCATAATGCATATATGTATATGATTAAAAAGAGAGAAATTTAACACCAAATCTCTCAGATAGAACTGGCCATCCTGGAAATGAAAGAAGTCTTTTAAATCAGTTACAGCATTTCATAACAAACACCAAAATCTTAAAAAGCATTGGAAGATATTTGCACATTGAAACATGATTGAAACTTGATAAGATCATAAAAGTGACAGCTTTTTAACTTTGATCAGTGTAGGCACTCAAATTTTCAGAAAAAAAGCCCTTTATCATATAAACAAGTTTGATTAAGTTAAGGTTCATTGTTTCAAATTATCTGTAAACAAAACTCTGCATTTCAAGCTAGCAGTGAAATAGCATACATAGCTACCGAAAGTCCTTGACTGAGAAAAGCATGATCAATAATGTCACAAATTTCTTCAAATTCAACTGAGTAATCACCCTAGTTTAAATCACCACACTGATGCACTGAAACAGTATTGAAATAAGTAGCAATGAAGGTCCAGTGAGTGCAGAAGCCTTGTTACTGTCACAGCTGCATTTGCCGCAGCGTGGGGTGGATGGGGGCTGGATGGCTGGTGTTGGAGTAGGACAAAACATCCAATCAGTCGCCGTTGATTTAGGATTCACTATGTCCTGGTCCATTCCCCCACTCTTCAAGACCCAGTAGGAATTGCCCTTGAAGAAGTATGTATCTCCTGCTGTAGGAAAATAGAAGGAAACCTGAGATTAATTTCTTGTGCCTAATGCAAATGAAATTCAGTACCATATTTTCCAGATGTAGTGAAATCTTGCAATTATCATGCAATAATTACCATGCCTGTAAAGGAAAAGGTTTTCTGGCATGCAGAAATTGTAGCCAAGTCAAAACTGACATTCTTAGCACAGCAGACAGACATGCAGCTATGGAGCATGCTATATGCTATATGATATGCTAACAGTGCTAACTATGTGAGATGAGCAGTTTCCGTACAAATCTTTACTGAAAGGTACACTTTAAAACTGTAAACAAAAGAATGTCTTATGATATGCCCACTGCTGGTCTCATATGTCTGTATAGGAAAGATTCCTAGGATTTTTTGTCTGACAATCCTGTAATAGTAAGCACTGTAATAATACAGTCAGTGCTGTGTCAGAGGTGCCGAGTCAGAATTTTATATATATATTTAGTGACAGATGAGAGCCTGTGTCAAACCAATATGGGAAGGCACAATAGCATTAGCTTTACATGGGGTGCTACAAGAAATCAGCATTATCATTGGGCGATTGACTGGAAATAAGAAAAGCTTTTTATAAAGTGAATTATAAGGTGTGATGCCAGGCATCGCAGGTGAATACCAGTGCACACAAATAGCACATAGACAACACCATACCTTGTGTTCACACCCCGGAACAAGAACAAAAGCATGTGCAGCAAGCAGCCACTACTGGGTATGTGTATTACTCATCAAAGTATAGTCTCGAGAAGGATTAAATGGCCTCATTAGTACATGCGTTATGTGTATTTAGACAGGTGGCATTCTGCTGAGGTTAAGGAACTGAACTTTGCCTGTGTAAAAATTCTTGTTAACTGCCAATGTTTTAACTTACTAGCTAGTATGAGAATCCAAAAAGATTTTGGGGTTAACTAATGAAAAAGTATTTATGTAACCACAATGAATAGGTAGCATATTTACCTTTTACTTATATTTTCAGACTTTGTGTTTAATCTATTTGGTAAATCTAGATAACATTGAGCTCCCATGTAGTGCAACAGAAAAATGTTCACCCTATCGTCGGGAGATCATGATGATCATCAAATCATGATGTTGCTACAGCCATCCGTGGCCAGGAGTCCAAGAGAGCAACATTGGCCTTGCTCTCTGGGTGGGAGAGATGGCATTAGTGTCTCTCCCCTGGCAATCACTGTGACAATAGCCAATCCCAGGCATCTGTGAGCTCATGTATGCGGAAGAAGGCACTGCCCTGTAACACTGCATGAGCAACAGTTTGAAAAGATGTGATTGGCTGGCTCCACTTGTCTTGGAAGGGAGCATTAGTTATTCGTCACCCTCTTCAGTTGGTAGCTGTCGTATGATAGGGGATATAATATTATAAACCCATCTAACTCACCAGTGCCTTGCTGGTGTGCTATCATCATGTTTGGCAACCATGAGAGGCAAAGTACCGCCAAATTATAATTGACAACAACTATTCCTCTCTTAATTGAATAAATCAGCCTAGCTGATTGGACCAATTACAGATTTCCTTATTGGTCAGTCACCTTAATGACAAAATAGAGCTAAAACCCTACAGCTATAAAAAGAGGTAAAGACAAGTGTATGAATTATATATTTCATACGTGTACAGTCACTTTTCTTATGTTTTCATGCACCCATACATTGAAATATCATCTGATTTACAATTACTATATTTTTCTTCATGTTTTAAAAATATACTCCTATCAACATCAATTTATGGAATCAATCAATTTTTTGACATGTATAAAGCTGCACATTGCAGTATGTATACAGTGGGGTCCAAAAGTCTGAGACCACATTGAAAATCAGGGATTTTTTTAAATTTAAAATCAGAAATAAACAGAAGGTTTTAGAATTTGAATACATTTAAAACAAAGAAAGTAAATGTTCAGTATCTTGAAATGTAAATATTTCAAAGATTCTACTTTTCACTCAAGTTGTCAGTAATATGATTTGTAAAGAAAAGTGTTGTATTAAATTATTAAGATACATTTTAAATACAGTAAAATATAGTATTATTATATATACACATATACATGTGTGTGTGTGTGTGTGAGAGAGAGAGAGAGAATATCATTTTACAAGCTCAATACATTTTCTTTTTTAATACTGTTTTTTCACTGCTGTATTAGCCCATATGTTAATGGACTGTTGGATGAATAATCAACATTAGTTATCAGTGGACTCCTACTGAGTGTGTGATGGGGATTAAAGCCAGCATTTAGTGTTTCTGTATATTTAACTCCACCACTGTCCCCTGCCAACCAGACGACAGTTAAGTGAATGAACTACTGACCTTCTAGTAAATAAATTTCACTCAATTCTGTGCCTTGAGTATTGTGCACATGCAAGCCTTAGCCTGCTACACCAACAAAAATGTTGGCTACTGAGTGATGTAAGCATTGTAATTATGTAGTATTTTTGAGGTGCAAGCCCCGCCATGCTTCCTTAACAGAGAGATATGTATAGCTAACCCTGTAACTAGAGTTTGCCACAACTATACAACAACTATAGCTATAGGTAAGCTTCACTTGAGCTGTTAGGAGTCTAACAACACTGTTATATTGGCTGTTTCATAACACCAAAAAGATGCTTAGGGCATTTAATGCAACTTGTTCAATGAAGCAACTCATATACTGATTCTTTCTCCAAACAAAATAGGCAGCATTTTGTATGGGTTTAACTACCGGTTCAACTATATTTGTATCATGCCACATTTAGACAAAGAGCGTGGGCCCCCATGCAATGCCACAGTGTCCTTGCAAACCCAGAAGTGTGAACCTGAGAGGCAAATTAGCACAACAGAATCCACTCGTTTCCATACAAAACCATTCACAATATGATGCTTCGAAACAATCAATTTCCATTCAACCATAAGTGCATTCACATACAAGTTGTATTCAAACTGAAACTGGAGATGTATACAAATTAGCTATGAAAAGATGTTGCTATGTCATATGTACACTACCAATCAAATGTTTGGGCACAGTAGATTAAGTTATATATAATATATAGAATATCATTTTTAATAAAGGTTTATGGTTGAAAATTGTTTCTAAAACAAACTTAATGGCAAAGTTAATGCCCAGTTTATTTATGTGGCAGTTTTTGCTTAAAATTAAATTGTTTCACCAAACAAAAAATTTTCATTTAGAACTTAGAAGCAGCCAACATGAGCTTGGCTCTTGTTTGTTACTGTCTGTGTGGGGTTTCTGTGCACGTTCTCCCTTTGTCCACGTGATGAGCAGCACTGCAGATTCACCAGTATGACTGCCTCACCAAGCACAGCAGGTGATATACAGTAGATACAATTTACCCAAACTGTTAGTGTACTTAATGTGACTCATTCAATGAAGCAACTCATATGCTGAATTTTTCTCCAAACAAATAATTTAGGCAGTGCTTTAGACAGCGTCTTGTATCTGATCATCTACTTGAAGTGATTTATTTTCCAGAAGGTATGGTATTTGCATATTTTCATTACACTTTATATTACACTTAACATATTATATGAAATACAACACACAAAAATGAGTAATGTATTAAATGTGATAAAATGGTTTATACTGTATGTGGCCTTGTTTTCTCCAGAACGTACAGTTGTAAAAGCATTCTTTTTTTTTGGCATGTGTGTGCTTTTAGCAAGTTTGTTTTTTCCCTTTTGGTTAGCTACCATCAATTTGATGTTAAAATGATGTAAATATATATACATATTTATATACAACGTAAAAGATAATAACTATATTTCATCAAGCCACAATATTCAAAATCCCAGAATATAACATAGATCATAATGGCTGTCTTAATATTACAGATAGTCATAATATCTGAGTCATCACCATTCATTCAGCATCAGTAATCACTCACTCTGGATGTGACACAGGTCCATTGCAGGACACCATGCACACACTCATTCACAACTGAGGCAATTTATGGAAGCCAATCCACCTATCTGCATGTTTTTGGACAGTGGGAGGAAACTGGAGAACCCAGAGGAAACCCAAAAAACACAAACATGGGGGAGGACATGCAAAACATGCACAGATAATAACCCGAGCTCAGGATCAAACCCTGGACCCTTGAGCTGTGAGGCAGTGCCACAACAGTGCCACTCTTAACATTTATACATTACTAAATATATATACTCTATATATTTAGTGCAAAACTTAATATTAATACTACAAACCCAACCACAAGCAAATTTTATGATTTATAGGACATATAGGCTACATCAGCTCCTGCCACGTGCATGCTCATACTGCATTCATAATGTAGTTTCAGTAATGAAAATTTGGACCAGACATTTCTTTTCCCATGAGTTGGACACTTATTTATTTCTACATATATCTAATTGATGTCTTTTATTTCCTCTTTATCTTCTTTCATTTTGCTTTTACTTTTAGATATGCACGGCACATTCAACTGCCTTTGTGTATGAAATGTGCTGTATAAATAAACCTGCCTTGCTTCACTGACACTTGACAGATTTTGTAATGCTTAACAAAAGATCTTATCTTTGTATCTTTTTTTATCTTAGTATCTATAGCTATTGTGAGTCAAACAACTGAGGAAAAAGTTGGCTTGTAAACAAGGCTAAAGAAAGCTATTTCTGCGTATTGTGAAAGTTTGAATAATGGCCTAAACTGCACCGGATACAAAATGACACTACTTCACAATAGCCTGAAGGTATGTGATACATACTGTACATTTCTTTGTTTCACTGTTCTAACTTTCTTTGTAGATAATAAAGACAGTAATAACTATACTTTATTAGTTACCTTTTCCCCAGCTCATGATGTCATCAGGAATGCTGGGCACCCCCTTCCAGAGGGAGGCGCTTCTTGGGTAGTCTGCATCTGGACGTGTTACGGTGTGTGCCTTATTCTCGGTGAACCTCCAGAACTCTTCACCACTGAACAGGTATGTGTGACCATTATGGGCCCAAACAAATGCTGCTTCGACTCGCTCCACCATCCTCCCATTGTGAGTTCTCATGCCCCATTCGGACAAAGGTCGTGGGTACCCAGGCAATGCCACCGTGTCCTTGAAAACCCAGAACTGTGAACCTGTGAGGCAAATGAGCTACAGAATCCACTTGTTTTCATGCAAAGCCGTTCATGATATGATACATCCAAACAATCCATTTACATTTAACTATAAGTGCATTAACATACAAGTTGAAACTGGAGGTGTATACAAATAAGTTAAAAGGATGTTGCTATGTCACATAGAGTACTAATCAAAAGTTGGGACACAATAGATTAAAAACTGCTAATCTCCTAGGAATTTCACACACAACAGTCTCTAAAGTTTACACAGAATGGTGCAGGAAAAAAAAACATCCTGTGTGTGGAGGGTCTGCAGGCGTGCAGGTCTGAGCTGACAGGAAGTCTATAGTAACTCAAATAAGCACTCTTTATAACCGTAGTGAGCAGAAAGGCATCTCAGAATGCACAACACATAAAACCTTGAGGTGGATCAGGATCCACTCCTGTAAGTTAAGAACAAGGGTCTGAGGCTTTCATTCACAGACTCACTGAAACTGGACAGTTGAAGACTGGAAAAAGACCAGGTAAAGGGTTGGTGACCCTGGAAGGGAAATGTCCATATTGTCCAAAATCCTAACATTTCTAATCTTCAACTGTCCAGTCTGGGTTAGCCTGTGCCCATGGTAGACTCATATTCCTGTTCTTCAGTCCTGACAGAAGTGAAACCCAATTTGGTCTTCTGCTGTTGTAGCCCATCCATCTCAAGGTTCGATATTTTGTGCATGCTGAGATGCTTTTCTGCTCACCACAGTTGTAAAGAGTGATTATATGAGTTACTATAGACTTCCTGGCAGCTCAAACCTGGCCATAGTCAAACCAGCCTATTTGGTACCAATAGCCATGTCATGGTTAAAGTCACAGAGATCACACCTTTACCCCATTCTGATGTTTCATGTGGACATTAACCGATGCTCTTGACCTGTACCTGCATGATTTTATACATTGTGCTGCTGCCACTTGATTGGCTGATTGGGTAACTGCATAAATGAGCAAGTGTACAGGTGTTTTTATTAAGGTGGACTGTGAATGTATATAGTACACTATATGGCCAAAAATGCACTCATGACACATGACCATCACAACCAGGTGCACTTGTTGATCATCCTGTTACAAAACCATGGGAATTAATATGGAGTTGTTCCCCCTTTCCAGCTATAACAGCCTTCACTCTTCTGGGAATGCCTTCCACTAGATTTTGAATTTTGTGGCTGTGGGGTTTGCCCATCCATCCACAAGAGTATTAATGAGGTTAAGTACTGATGTTGGACAAGAAAGTCTGGCAAGCAGTCAGCCTTCCAATTCATCCCAAAGGTGTTCAGTGGGGCTGAAATAAGGGCTTTGTGCAGGTCACCCATTTTCTTCCACACCAACATCAGCAAACCACATCTTCATGAACATCAATTTGTACACTTTGTCATGCTGGAACAGATTTGGGCTTGTTAGTTCCAGTGACGGGAAATCATAATGCCACAGCACACAAAGGCATTCTAGGCAATTGTGTTGCATATTTGCTTCCAAATATGTGGTAACAGTTTGGGGAAGGCTCACATATGGGTGTGATAGTCAGTGTGATATGTGTCCACATACTTTTCACTATAAAATGTATATAAAATATGCATATTGTTTTATATAGGCTTATGGTTGAAATTTTTTTTCTAAGACAAAAGTAAAATGTGATCTTAATGCCTGTGAATAAATTTATTTATAAAGTAGCTTTTACTAAAAATTAAACTGTCTCACCAAAAAAGTAGTTTTCATTCAGAATGTTAGAAGAGATTTATAATTTAGAAGAGAAGCAGCCAGAAAGAGCATTGCTTTTTTTGGAAACTTTAAAAAAGCCACCTGGGAGAAGTACCCTTATGAAGCCGATAGAGAAGATGCTGAGAGTGAAGACTACTGAGGAAACTGGGTATGTCTTTTAGTAAGTTTTAAAATAAAAATAGTTTTGATTTGTTGAGCGGGTGATTTGTTGATGTGTACTTGGCGCCCTGGATCCTGCAGTGGTTGAAGATGAATGAATGAATGATTTGTTTAACATTTTTCTTGTTCACTGCATATGTATTATCTAATAGTGTTAATGTTTTTCTTATTATTCTATACTAGTGGGAAATTTTAAAAAGAGTAGAGAAGAAAAGAAACCACTTTTTGTGAGCAGGTGTGTCCAAACTTTTGACTGGTAGTGTATATGTATACACACTGTATATTCTGAACACCAGTATACTGTAAATAAGAAATGGTATTTGATTCACATGCATCCTAATATTAAAAGGAAAAAACATAAATACATGAAAATTGACTTGAATTGACTTCTGATCAAACTGATCCATCTTCTTTTAAGACAACACACAGAAAAACAAACCTTCACCAGGTCACTTTTATCCATCCCGCACAGTGGTGAATATGAACTGTAGAACGTTATCACTGTACTACTCTTACTGACCTATAAAGAAGATGATGCGACTGTCAATCTTCCTCTCATAAACAGCATCTATCTTGTCTGTGCCAGGTGGCAGTCCAATCCAGAAGTTTCTAATGAGAGCAGGAGCGAGTGAAACCAAAGAACCAGATCGCTGCACTCGCCAGAAATGAGGTCCTGACATCAAAAAAGACCAAAACCAAATATGCAATTTAATTGGAAGACCAAGTTTATTCTGACATTATAAAAAACAGTATTTAATCCTAAAACACACCTTTAAAAAAGAAGACATCTCCTCTGATGTTGGCCACTGCATCAAATCCTCCCTCACAGCGATCCTGGTAGCCGGGGTTGGGCCTGAAAAAAAAAAAATCAGAAGATTACCTCTCATATACATACTACACGCATATGAGTACATTTACAGTCACCATTCTGCCTCACACATTTATACAAAATTACCTTCAGCTCTCACATGCTCACAGAATACTTTCACATGCACTGGCTATACCTCCCATATTCAGATTATTGAATGTGAATGCTAAAACTGTCAATATGAGGATGGTTTGAGTTTAAGAGCATTTTGTATTTATATACATCATAGATAAAGTATTGAATATGAACACATCTTTGCAAGATCAATATTGAATGATGTCCTAAATCAGGGGTGTCAAACAGATGGCCCAGGACCGGTCTGATAAAGCTTCTAGATTAAAATCATCTTGTGGACTGTAATTGGATTGAAAGATTCCAGCAAAGATCTAGTCTCTGTTATTTCACTAGGGGGCAAAATATAGCAATAAACCCAGGGACATAAACTCAGTGGTAGCATTGATGCCCCATGACTCTTGGGTCCTGGGTTCGATCCTGAGCTTGGGTTACTGTCTGTGTGCATGTTCTCCCTCTGTCCGTGTGGGTTTCCGCCAGGTTCTCTGGTTTCCTCACACCTCCCAAAACATGCTAGTAGGTGGATTGGCTAAGATAAATTGCCTCTAGGTGTGAATGAGTGTGAGAATGTGTATGTGCATGGTGCCTTGCAATGGACTGGCACCCCATCAAGGGTGTATTCCTGCCTCACACTGGGTGCCACAACCCTGGTCCACCACAACCCTGACCAGGTTACTGAAAGTGAGTGAGTGATATTGTCCATCCCACCCACACACACACACACACACACACACACACACACTATTTGTGTAGATTCACAGACTATTTGTGTAGATTCATGATATAATCCTAATTAAGTCCATTTAACTTCCAGGTTGCAACACTACAAAATACAGAAATGTTCAAGGGGAAGGTGAATAGTTATGCAAGGTACTGCATATATACAGTATATATAGGCCTATAAAATGCTAATTATGAAAATGTGGTCCGTTACCTAAAATGAGTTTGACACCACTGGTCGAACTGGTGCCTAGTAAATGAGGGCATTTTGCTTAAATACCTGGAAACAGTGCTCAATGTATTTTAATGAAATAAGCAATGTTGGTGGGTTCTGAGGTTCAATTTCCTGCACATATTTGTGTCACCACTCCAAAACCCCTGAGCCAGCTCATTGGGGGCTAGTCAGAATAGATGTGTGTTAGAGAATAGGAAACATCTTCAATACTAAAACAGGCTACCATTTAGACTTACAGTTATGAGACAGCAGAAACAAGGGCCACACAGGAAACGTGTGGAACCCGTGTGCTTTACACTGGTTTGTGACAGTTATTGGCATCCTCTCCTATTCAGGTGTCATTCACATAAGTACAGGAAGTCCCCACCCTGTGTTTCAGTTGCAAGACTAACGCAGCATTGGAGTTTTGATTCCCCCCAGGACTGGTATAATGTGAACTTTTTATTTGTCTTTACAAAAAAAATGTTTATGATTCACTCACTGTATAGTCCCTCTCGGTGATGGAGTATTGGGAAGCTCAGGCAAACGTGGTGTTGAATAACCACTAGGGGGCGTTGTTGCTCTGTTCACTTTGATTCCTACACACACACACACACATTATCAACACACTAATGGCTTTTGGTGAGTAGAGTCATGATTATTTAGAGAGAACTGAAACTGAAGTAGAATGGTAAGAACAAAACATGCTGACACTAATGAATAAAATTATTAGGTACATTTGAGATTTATTACAATTTAGCATCTGTTTAATATGATATGTTACTTGAAACACCATTAAATGGTTTCAGTGACCTTCAGAAATGCTAACATGGGCAAAAAGTTAGTACCCAAATAATCTTGATATGCTTATTAAGAATAAATGGTTTTAAAAAGGCCTTGGTAACATAGGCTAGATTGGTCTGATTAGTGAACTGACGATACAGCTTGTTCAAAAAAAAACCAGAATGTTTAAACATATAAGTCACATTCAAACTGATGTGACTCATACGAGTCCATGGCACTAGTCAAAAGTGGTAATATGAACCACCACTACAGAACAAAACCACTTTGAATTGTCTTTAAATATAGCTTTCAACTAATTATTGAAATTAAAAGGTAAATGCTGTAATTCTGTTATGTTGGCTTATTTGGATATTTGCAAGCAAGGAACTTTATGTAACTAAATATTTATAAATTTTAGTTTAATAATCGCACGCATAAAGGAACACTACCCCTGTGCTAACCTGGGCTAAAACTAATGTTCACATGGGCAAACAGTAAATAAAATTAACAGTTATCAATTACAGTAGTTTGATCTGAGTAATGCTTATCTGAATAATAAAGGTGCCCCTATATTATGAGTTCCTAGAATCTTCATAGGTTCCTTGAAGTAGGAGTAGACTGTTTAAAGAAATACATCCCACAAGATTGCTAATATGAGCTAATGTTAGCTCGGTAAATGAAAATAAATAGGTAGAATCTTAAGTAGGTAGAATTTGACAGTACCCTTCAGAATTATTGGCACCCTTGAGCAAAAATTAATATAAAAAAAAAACACATGTAATAAGTGATTTTTTTTATGTATTTACATATTTACATGTTAATTTTTCAAGACAAAAGTAACTATATTAATTATATAGTAATTATATAATTATATATAGCAATTATAATAACTTGAGAGAGAGAATAACAGCACAGAGTCTCTTACTGGAATGTCTTACAAGGTTCAAGGCACATGTAGTGGGATTTAGAATATTTTATATTTCATATTCTTAGGTTTGTGCATGTGGATTACCCTCCTCAATTCAGACCACAGGGTTTCAGTAGGTCTAAGATGATTATTGCAAAACACTGATTTTGTGTTTCTGTAACAATTTCTGTGTTGATTTGGAAGTAGGTTAAATAATAATCTTGTAGAAAATTCTATCTACAGTTAAGTCTGAAATTCCTGGCAGAGGGTTTTGGGCTGAAATATCCTTCTACTGTAATTAGCAGAATACATTATGCCATTAATCTTCACAAGAGCTTCACCCCTGAACCACAAAACAGGCCCAAGGCATCATTCATCCACCTCCATATTTTACACTGTGCATCAGATGCTTTTCCTTGAATGCATCCCCCTTTTTGTTGCCAAGCATGATGATCGTGTGGATGACCAAAAAGTTAAAATTGTCTTCACAAGACAATGGCAGTAGCAGTTCTAATGGTGCTGGGTGAAGTTCAGGTGCAAGATTATGTGTAATGTTCTCAGGAAGGGCTTTTGTAAAGTAAAGAAAAACAGCTGTTTGTCATGAAAGTGGCATTTAACAGTTTAACAGTGGTTTAGAAAATTGACAATAACAAGAATCAACGAATCAACTAAAACTATGAGCTCTACTCTTTGAGCTCTTGTTCTCCCTCTTTCATGATCCTCCTCAGTGACTGCAGGGACAGTGTGCTGCCTGTTACATTTACAACTGCAAAACTTTTTGATCTGGCTCTTATTCTGCTTAATGGTACTTTTCATTGCTTTTGTATTTTTATACCCATTACCTGATTTGTGCAGGTCAACAACTATCAGTCTCTTTTGTGTTGAATGTTCTTTGTTTTTTTTCTCATGGTAAGGCATTGATTTTACATGTGTGTAACATCATATTAATATCCCAGGTTACAGGAAACAGGTTATTTGACTGAGGACTGTGAGCAGTGTAAAGAATATATTTTTTCAAGAATGAGTATCAAAAATTTTGGCACATATATTTTTAAGACAAAATACTATTATTTTTAAAATGTAGTTCTAATGAGAATAATTTTTGTTAGAACAAAGCTAATATTGTTTTAGTGGAAACATTATTATATTTTGAGTATATAATTAATTTATACAATAATTTTTGCTCATTTTTATGACAGCTGCCAAGAATCCTGGAGGACAATGCATATAATTTGTGACATAATCCTGATAGGTTATTAATTTACTGCGACTAGTGAATGAAATACTTTAATTATGTACAGAAAACTAAGTGATTTAAGATTCTCTCACCATACAGTGTCTGAATGGCTAGCAGGTCATCCATGGGAAGTGTGTATCTGGCAATGTCCCCCACTGGGCCGTCATAGTATGGGCGCATGATAGAGGGATTGGCTGATGAGTGTGAGAGACCTAGTGCATGACCGAACTCATGCACAGCCACAGTGAAGAGGTCGGTGCCGTCTCCATCTGGTGCTCCGTACGTCCATGTCTCCTCATCATCAAAGTGTGTGTCCCCACTGATGTCGGCCTGGCCAGGGAAGAATGCATGAGCGAGCGTGCCTCCTTTCCCATCAAAAGGGTAGCCGTCATCATGGAGGGAGTGTTCGAATGAAATTCGGATTTCGGCACGATCAGCCTCGTCTTTGGAGACAGTATGGAATTGGAGGTTGGTTCTGTCACTCCAGACTTTGAGGGCATGGAACATAATCGATATCACATAATCCTGTGAGAGTGAGGAATGAAGCCTGGGATAACTCAGGACACTAAGAACGAGAGATAAGAAGAGAAGGAGCAATGCAAGAAGTTACTAAAGTGTATTGGTGCATGCAATGGTGGCATTTTTAAAATACTTTATATTTATTACGTAAGTGAAATGTACATAATAAACGTACTGTATGTGTGACTGAGAATGTGACATTGTCTGGAAGTGGACATACAAACCTCCATCTCAGATTAGTTGTTTCCCATCGGGATCCAGAGAGAGCATAGCGCTTCTTCCTCCTCCTTTTCCTCAGCATATCCTCGGTGCCTACAATGTCCGGCAGCGAGCATCTCGGCATTGACATCTGTTTTAGTGTGTCCCCATCTGGATAGAGAGAGAGAGAGAGAGAGAGAGATAGCGTGAGAGAGAGAGAGAGAGAGAGAGAGAGAGAGAGAGAGAGCAGAAACTGAAGAGTACAGATCAATATATGGATTGTAGTAATGGAAACTCTTAATGCACTGCTAACAGAGTACACTAAAAGCATTGGGCTAGACTAACAGATTATGAATAAAGAATTTCCACTAACAATGCAATTCTGTAACCACAGTGCGTTAAAAAAAAAAAGTCTTAGAAATCTCCAAGAAATAATCGGATACCAGGAATGCACACTGTTTATAGTTCTCACTCCTTTGAATGTTGTTCTTCTTCTTTTGTCTCCTCCCTTTAGGGGTCGCTACAGCAGATCATTGGTCCACATATTTGATTTGGCATAGTTTTCATGGCGGATGCCCTTCCTGATGCAACCCTCCCCAATTTTATCCAGGCTTGCGACCGTCACTGGAAGTACACTGTTGTGTGCAACCCCAGTGGCTGGGGTTGGTTCCATACCCGGGAATTGAACCTGGGCCGCAGCAGTGAGAGCCGCGTTTCTTAAATTGTTACGCAGTGTAACTTAAAGAATACATGTATGTCTTAATCAAAGATTAGAAATGTGCACACATGCCCGTTTTTCAAACAACACATGAGAAAGCATGTGTATAATTATGAAGAGACATCTTCATGTTTGCAGTACACAGAATGCCAATTTTACCAAGTTTGCCTGTCTCCTTCAGGCCTGCGAACCTCTGCATCTGTCTGATGGCCATCTCCATCCCTTCTTTGGTCTGCAGTCTCCCTGTTCGTGGATCGGGAGGAGGGAGGTACCCATATCTGCTCAGCCAATCCTGAGGCAAGAAGAGTAGGAAAATGAATTCAACCTGATTTTAAAAATCTCATTTCAAATACACATCACTGGAGTTGACCTTATTTGCAGAGTTCTAATCAGTTATCTTCATTATCTGCAAAATTAATGGTTACAAGAACTACAGGTCCAGAAATATTACCATAGTACCGCATAAAAAAAGATTTACACAGCCTAGTGACCTACATAAACATGAAACATAAGAGAGGATTACTTGCTTTTATATAATAATATAAATACTGTATTTGTTTCTACTGCTCAAAGATAATGGCACTCAGCCTTTCCTTTTAATGTTTAACGAGGCTAAAACGATTCAGACATGTAGCAACTTTTAAATATCTTATGTTTTATAAACTTGAGCGCAAGCCTCAGGTCCTAATTATGGCTCCAGTGCAAAAAATAAGCTAGTTATGCATATTCTGTCTACTTTTCATGGTGGCACAGAGTGGCACAGTTGTAAAAAGAGGTTGGGTTTGAATAAACACATTATTAAAAGGTGGGGTTAGACGTACTGCCATGATATCCAATCAAATCATCAAATCTCCTTCCCTGTAGAATTGAGTGTGCATAGTGGTTAATTTTGTACCAACTGTTATAAAAGGGGTTGGTATTATAGATACTGTGTTGCTCCAGTGTTGTTTGTGTTTTTTTAAAAAAATGGCAAAGCCTTAAATAATTCCCATTTAACACTTCAACTCCTCCCCTAAAGGTGTTATGTACAGTTTGGTTAAATACAAAACATTTATAAAACATTTTTATTTTTACATTATATTTAAGAGCTTGAAACTCTGCTTCACCAAATCTGCTTATATATGTCTATGTCTATGTCTATATCTATCTATCTATCTATCTATCTATCTATCTATATACACACAAACACACACACAAGCAAGTGAAGTCTGAACAGCCAATAAAAGCCTTTTTTTGAGTTGTTCCAAGGAATGGGATGTTCAAAAAGCACATCACACATAACACATACACTAAACTAAACTAAACTAAAATAAAATAAATAACATTTTTTTTATAATAAATAAAAACCAAACAGCTCCAAACAGAATAACCTTCCAATAATAGCCCTATGATAAAAGGATCTGAAACCTTCTGTGGTAAGCATCTTAATTCTCTCTTTGTTATTATTATTATTATTATTATTATTATTGTTGTTGTTGTTGTTAATGTTATTATTACTTGTGGTAACAAAACATATAAGTTGTAGGCTACATCTAATGGTTGATTTCCATCCAACCAGCAAACATCCAGTTTCTTAGAAAACATTGAGTTTTTGTATCATAATTGTTCCCACTTCTGCATTAATTTTCCCCTTTTAAAATCCCTTGATTTTCCCACATTCATCATATGACAGACTAAATATAGTTTTACTGTCTTATGATCTTTTTCCAATTATGTGTAGATTGTTTCAAATGCAAAAGGAACAAGTATTTCTCAGCTTATCCTTATAAAGTGATCTGATATTTTACCATATCTTCCCCCCAGCAATACATACTTTCAACTACTGTCAGCGTTCATTAGACAGAAACGTGTGAACTGTTAAAGTCTGAACACGGTGTGTCTTATCAATAGGACAGATCATTTTCATAGTATAAGAATATAAATCTATATACAGTGTAAGCATGTGTTTTTATGCAAGCATAAAACAGATTTTGGCTGTATCTGGTGATTCAACTCTTATGGAAAAATCACATATATTTCACATGTGGTTGTAAGCTTTTCACATGTGATGCATTTCACCATGTTATGCCCTGAAATTGTACCTGTGAACTCAAGTAAAGATCATAAAGTGACGTCATGTGAATAATATCTGATCATCACAGTCATATCTGGAAAAATTATACCACATGCCCTAGATGTAAAAATACAGTGAGGGGAAGTAACTATTTGGACACTTTTTTTGTTATTTAATATACTTCAAGTGCATATATCCACTTAAGGTGAAGGAGGTGAAGGAGCTTAATTTCAATTTAACAACACTCTACAGGGTCAGAGCCATAACAAAGCGCATAGCTACAGAGCCATAGTAAAGTGCATTAAATTGTCCCTGGACAGGTGAAGCAAGCAAGATATCACAACCCGCTCTCAGACCAGTGATAAGGAAGGTACGTCACTCGAAAAGAGTTGCAGGATGACCGAAAAGCAGCAGGAACAACAGTTACACTGAGAACAATAAGCAGCAAACTGCACCTCAATCATCTCCGTTCCTACACCCCACACAAAACTCCTCTTCTGAAAAAACATCCACAGAGATGCACATCTAAAAGCATGTAGACAAATCAGAACTCTTTTGCAACAATATATTCAGGTCAGATAAAACAGAAATAGAACTTTCTCAATAATTCAGCTCATCATGTTTGGAGGAACAAGGGTTGCATATTTGCTTCCAAGAACACCATACCCACAGTGAAGTATTGTAAAGGTGGGAGCATCATAATACGAGGCTGCTTTTCTCAGCAAACAGTAGTATGATGCTGACACAGTGTACCAGCGATGTACCACGACATATCAGAGGAGAATTTAATCTCATCGGCTAAGAAAATGAATATGGGGAGATGATGGGCATTTGAACAACACAACACCCCCAAACATACAGACAAAATAACTCAAGAAGGCCTAGCATGACCTGGCCAATCTCCTGACTTGAATCCCATTTGAAAATTTATAGAGGATTTTGAAGGTTTTGAAATTTTGCGAGTCCATCAGAAGGACCAAAACTGAACCACAATGCTTGCAAAGACTAATTACTTCCTACTGTAGAAATTTTGAAGTTGTAATTGTCAACAACAGCTTTGCAACAAAGTGTTAATGCTGTTAATTTGTTGTGTCTGAATTCTTTTTTCCCTATCAATTTTGTTTTTTTTAAACATTTTTCATAATTGTGAATACATCCTTTTCTGTTCATATTTATATCATCAGTACAAAGTCAAAGGACAATATCTGTGTAAATTTGAAGTGGATATAATTAACCCTTTCATGCATTACTGTAATTTAACACAAATTGCTAGACTATTCGCCATATCTTTACAAACTTTCTACACAAAATCCCAAATTAAATTAAATAAAATTACTTTTAACAAAATCAATTTAACTTCATTAAACACCTTTTTTTTTTTTTAACTAGTTTTGGAGGATTTTGTTTTACCCCTGAAATCACTTGCACCATAGGACAGTCCTAATCGCAGAAATGTGTATGTCAAGAATATTGGCATTTCTTGACATACACATTTCATTCAAAAATTATATTTTCTATATTTTTGGTCATCAACATTAAATATTTTAGACCTGAATGTTAACATTTTTGTTTATAATCACATTGGAAGGTTGTTGTTGTTGTTGTTGTTTTTTCAGGTGTAATATTTTGGTGTTCCTACACATGGACAATCCATTTAAGCCTTTAGAAAAGGTCCAAATTCACAAGCATCTGTATAAGTTTTAAAATAATGTATGAAAAGGTTAAATAGCCTACAAAAACAAAAGTGCCCAAAATCATGATATCATCTCATCTCGTGAATGAATGTGTAAAAGCCACATGTGAAAGTAACAGCACATACATGTGAAAAAAGTGTGAAACATGTGAAGTGTCTAAAACCCACATGTGAAGTTCATGTAACTTTTTCTGTAATGGAAAGGTGCAGTGAGTTGTCACTAAAGATCAAGATTTTTAAAATCACAGCCGTTTATAACCATTCTTACATGCTACTTCATCCATCCATCCATCCATCCATTCATCCATTCATTCATCCATTCATTCATGCATTCATTTGTGCATTCCTTCCTTCCTTCCTTCCTTCATCCATTCATTCATTCATTACTCATTCATTACATCAGTACTGTGTTGTTGGTTTTATGTGGAAGTCGGATCACTCACCATTCCGCGGGAGTAGAGGTCGGGCGCGGGCGCGGGCGCGGGCGCGGCCCTTACTGGAGACGCGAGCATCATCACCGCGCTGCTCAGGCAAAGTACAGCCAAGTTCTCCATCACTCAGCTCGCACTTTATTCCTGGGAGAAATAGTCGCTGCTTTTCCCAGCTGTGGATGCAAAAGCAGCGGACAATGTCACTCTGGAGCACATATCCCACCCCTAACATCCATTAGCGCATCTAAAGGCTACTCACATACTGAGTTTTAAAAGCTCAGGGATAAACGAGGAGTTGGAAAATAAAGAAATAATGAGCTAATGAGATAAAAAGCCATTATTTACTTCTGTAAAAGCTCTACAGATTTCTGCGTGCTCCTACCCGATGCGCGCTGTTTGTTTCCTCCAGCTCTTCCTCCAGCGACGAGGCAGGGCAGATCGATGAGAAGAGTCAGTCTCTCTCTCTCTCTCTCTCTCTCCTGTGTGTGTGGGGGTGTGTGTGTGGGGGGGGGGGGGGGGGGGGGGGTCATGTTTTTTTTTTTTTGTTTTGGGGGACCAAATGTCCCCCCAAAAAAA
>CM075014.1:4849970-4891366 GCA_037576675.1 Pangasius sanitwongsei | reverse complement strand
GCCCCACCCCTCTAACCTGCCTGTTTTAAACATACATTGGTCGCACTGATACGAGATATATATATAGATATAGATATATATATATATATATATATATATATATATATATATACACACACATGCTCAGTCTGCAAGGAACTGTGGGTGCTAACAGGTGGTTAGCTGTATAGTGCAGTAAACGTCGTATTCGGTATATGGCTGCAACCCAAATATAGACCTTAAACGGAATTTGATATGCATGTAAACATAGTCAATGTCTGCTCTTGGTATGAGCATTGGGTTTTGTCTGTGAAGACTACATTTGTTGTTATAAAAGGAATTAACCAACATGAAGACCAGAGAACTGTCTATGGGAGAAAGGCAAGCCATTTTGAAGCTGAGAAAAAATCATTCAGAGCCATTGCACAAGCATTGGGTATAGCCAATACAACAATTTGGAATGTACAGAAAAAGAAAGAAACCACTGCTGTACTAACAACCAGACATTGAACAGGTGGGCCAAGGAAAACAACAGCAATTAATGACAGAAACATTATGAGATCTGTGAAGAAAAACCCAAAAAAACAACAGTCAGTGACATCACCAACAACCTCCAGAGGGCAGAGGTGAAAGTATCACAATCCACCATTCAAAGAAGACATTGAGAACAGAAATGTAGAAACCATACCACAAGATGCAAACCACTCAGCAGTAAGAATCAGAAAGCCAGATTGAAATTCGCAAAGAAATACAGAGACAAGCCACAAAAGTTCTGGAACCAAGATCAACCTCAACCAAAGTGATAGAAATACCAAATTGTGGACAAAGAAAGAATCTGCTTATGATGCAAAACATACAAGCTCATCGGTCAAGCACGGTGGAGGTAGTGTCATGGCTTGGACTTGCAAAGCTTCTTCTGGAATGAGCTCACTAATCATTATTGATGATGTAACTCATGATGGTAGAAGCAGAATGAAGTCAGAAGTCTACAGAAACATTCTGTCTGCCAATTTACAGAGAAATGCATCCAGTCTAATTGGGAGGAACTTCATCATGCAGCAAGACAATCACCCAAAACACACTGTCAACACAAGGAAGGACTGGAAAAACCGGAAGGTTTAAGACTGACCAAGTCATTCACCAGACCATAACCCAATTGAGCATGAATTTCACCTCCTGAAAAGGAGACCAAAGGGAGAAACCTCCCAAAACAAACGACAACTTAAAAAGAAGCTGTGGTACAAGTCTGTAACAAAAGGAGAATGTAATAGCTTGCTGATGTCAGTGGGCTGCCTGCTTGGTGCAGTTATTGCATGGAAGGGATATGCAACCAAATATTAAGTGTTATCTACTTTAAGACTATCTGTCCCAATACTTTTGCTCTCCTAAAAATTGGGTAGTCAGCCATCAAAGGTGCCATGTTCTAAGTTTTTTAACACATCTAGATGTAAATATCAGGAAATGAAAGCTGAAATTCTGATCCATTATCTCATATTCATCTCATATTCTTCTTTTGATCTCAAACCCAAATGTCTTCAGTGTATAGCAAAAACAAAAGAATTGACCTTTCCATTCCAATACTTCCAGTGGGGACTGTATATATGATATAAAATGGTTTGTCATGTTAATTATAGAAATCCAGCCAAATAATTTTGGAATTGGTTTTACTATTGTTCCAGTTTTAATCATTGGTCTTAGTATTGTTCCACCTTTAATAGAAATTTGACATTTTCATTTAATTTTATAATTGTTTAATGGTGAAACAAGGGAAACAGTCAATTTGATATTGTTATTGACAGCCATATGTAAAAGTGGGTGGGATCTTACCTGTGCTGGTGTTTCCAGTAGGTGGGCCTGGGAGGTGGGGGGAGGGGTAAGAAGAAGGCTCAAAGGATTGTGGGGCAGAAGGGGAAGGGGGCAGCATGCAAGGATATGAGGGAGCCGACTGACCAGACAATTCAAATTCATGCCATAAAACAGAAATTCACGATAAAACATAACCGGAGTGAATATTAAGGAAAGGAGAGTGGGGTAGAGAAAAGAAGTTTTTTTTTAAGAATGAGATTCATTTTGACAGAGGGATACTTTTTTTTTTTTTTTTTATCATTTATTGTTTTGTGTCTGGAGTCTTTTGTTGCTGGAACCACCAGAGGGCAGCATTAGCTTTTTTAATCACCAAACAAAGGAACGAGAAACCACATGCTCAACATATCTACATTATTTCCCTCAAACTAATTTAGGAAGCATAGTCCATGCCACATTCAATTACAGTGCAAACATGTATCCTTACTTTTTACTAGTGATGTGCAAAATTTGTGAAAGATGAAAATTGTAACCTTTACTTTGCTACTTAGACAAACACTGATTTTTGTGTCGTGATTTGTTTCAGAATACAATCGAGATACATTACACAAATGTGCACTTCCTCAAATGACAAAGTGAAATGACAAGTAACTCACTGCATTTCTTTAAAATCAAATAGGAACTCTAAGAGCTTTCTAGGAATCCGAGAAAGTCCTAAGGACATCATGTCTCTATGCGCAACGTATTTAATTTAAGAATTAAGTTTAAATGTAGCATGGATTCTTCACAATATTTATTAGAAACTGTTTTTTTAAAAACAGCTCAACAGGTTTGACTAATTATTGGCATTTGATATGTTTAAATGATATGAAAGATATGTTGTGAAAAGTATATATACATATGGGAAATGCACTACATAAATAAAACAAACATTACCTGTACTCCAGAATAGACAGAGAGGGAACTGTAACTAGGGAGAGTTGTCTCACTTTGATTGATCATGGAGCCTAAACACACACACACACACACACACACACACACAAGAAATAAAATACAGAATTAAAATTTTTATAGTTTAGATCAAGTATCCTTTTGCATTAATACCAGGGAAATGTCATAAACAGTGTTTTGGGCTGACTAAATATTTAAACTTACTGTTTTAGTGTTTGCAAGAGTGTGTGAATGTGTGTGCATGGTGCCCCGCGATGGACTGATGTCCCATCTAGGGTGTATTCCCGCAACATACCCAGCGTTCCCAGGATAGGCTTTGGACTAACCGTGACCCTGACCAGGACACTTTACTAAAAGTGTGTGTGAGTTGTTTAGTGTTGTAAGAATACACACCTGCACTGTTGCTGTGCTGCTGATAGAGGGCTGAGTTAAAGGAAGTGCTAAGAGGAGTATGTGTTTGGGTGCATGAAGTTCCACCCCCAGATTTCCTCTGGTTGCGCAGCTTCTCTTCTCGTCTCCATTTGGCTCTTCGGTTGGAAAACCACACCTGTGGAGAGACACACAGATATGGCACATTGGACTGAGGAGCTGTCATGTCTGTTGTAGAGGTAAAGCTACATGTGGTGCATAGTACATATTATACTACATGTATATGCTTATTCTACATAAAGCCTCAGAGAGAGGTCATATATTTTCAGTGGTTCTAGTTCTATGAGAACCTTTGGCCTTTAGTCATTATTCAGGCTTCATTCCATTACCATGACATTGATATTACTGTGAATTATGATTAGACTAGGATTAAGGGAATGCAAGGACAGAACTTCATACTTGGATCCGTGCTTCTGGGAGGTCTATTTTATTTGCTAGACGTTCTCGTGCAAAGACGTCAGGGTAGTGTGTCCTCTCAAATTCTGCATAAGAAAAGAAATGAAAAATGAAATAACAGTTTAAGCAGTTTTAAGCCCACTCACTAGTTCTCGCTTATTACGCGAATGTTACCTGAGAGGATGTTACCTCCGTGGTGTGAAACACCTGGTAACCTCCTTGTGAACATGTGCAAGCATGCCACAATCGTCCTTCAAAGTCACACAGTGACACAGTATTACCAGCTAACGTCATATAGCAATCTTTCGCTCTCTCCTTCTCGTCTGTACACGTCAGACTACATGAACACGATGTGGAGCTATACATGTAGCAACTTGTGACCACAGTCACAAGTATAGGTGCCGTGTCCTACAAAGTTGTGTGTAATCTCCTCTCATTCTTTCCACTTTAATGAGTTTCTTCTATATTATGACCATGTTTCACCTTCTGGTCACATAGCACCAGTACATGACTCAAAAGGCTGACATTTCCTTTTTTAAATATCTCTTAACTTTATTAGAGCAAGTGATTCCTGGCAAATTAAATAGACACTCATTCTTCTGAATTCAATGAGAAAAGTATTCCTGAAGATGCCTGAAATCTTCTACATTTGTTTTCTGGTTTTTGTTTCTTTGCTGCTGCCATATCTAGTCAAATGCTTGGTAACATAGGCTTTTAAAATGAATGTCCTTAACATTTTGAATAGCTGAAGGAATGAGGAAATGGGTAGTGTTTTTAGATCTGTTTTTACATTACAGTGACACCCAGTGTTCAAGCTAGGAACTGCATATTTTAAACATGGCGGCAGACATTGCTTGGCTGGAATCAGAGATCCAGGAGCTGATACTGGAGTATGTACTTCTCAACAGGATGCCCAGGAATCTTTCTCTCCCCTTATCAGAACACCATGAGGATACTCTGTCTAGACTGTGGCCTGAGATGGTTTGGATGGTGCAATGCAACCCCCAACATCAAATGCATTCCTTCACACAGCACCTGTTTTCTACGTTGCCACAGTGCACTATGCCACCTTGAACTATGTCATGAAGGGCAGGGGCTGGTGATGAGGCACATTACAGCTGAAAACATCACTCACTGGCTGTCAACTACATCACTGTCCTGAAGAGAGTGTCACAGCGATACCAAATACAGTTCTGCTGCCAGACCCCAGCTTTTTTGGGGTTCAAGATGGGGTTCATTAATATTAGACCCTAGATTCTGTCTCAAGAAGTTTGCTCCTTTTTGGACAGAGGTGTCATAGAAACCTATTTTGGATGGACATTTTTGGATGACAGATGTAGTTCAAACATGGTTTCACATGATTCATAAGTTTATTTTGTTATTTGTTATTAACATGTTACTATTGCCCCAGAACACACATGCTGCTCCAAGGGGAAGCAAGCCAATTAAAAATCCTGCCCTCCACCTTCTCTCTAACACTGTGGGTGTTTTCAAGATGTATGGTAGTTGCCTGTGATGGCAATTGGTATTAGAATATTGCTATATTTTTATCCAGAGTATTACCATATTTGGAATGACTACTGTGTACCTGTGTCCATGTTACAGCACTCAGTCTGACAGTAAACGGCATGAGGCTAGATTCACTAAAAATGGTAGCCACTCCATTACCCCAATGTGTGGTGTATATTATTATATTTGTCCATAATATTCAGCCAGGATACCATGTGCAGTATCAGCATCTGTTGAGGATGCTAGGACTGGTGAAGGCCCTATACTTGCTGGAGTTTCAAAAGCATTCCAGAAGTGGATTATCAGCCTATGGCTGGAACCCAAACACCATGGACTTGAGCATATCCTTACCTCATTAACGGGAACCCAAGCATTGCTGGCAATGCAGGGCATTCCTAACAGAAGGAGTCTGGTTTGGAGTGGTGGGTACTGACACACCGATCAACTCAAATGGAGGGTGGTCCATTTGGCCCTAAAGTACTTCTTGTCAGATCTCAGATGTCACAGATGCCACTCAAATGCTACTGTCCATTCAGACAAGGGTATGACAGTCAGCTATTTCAGCCATCATAAGGTCAAGCAGTTCCACCCTGCACAAAATTTCCTCGGATGAGCCCATCCATGTCTTGCCTCTCTGAGATCAACTCATCTGGCACCTACTCCGGATATTGGAGAGGTTTGGCAAGGCACAGGTAGAGCTTTTCGCAAGTGCCAAGTCAACTCAGTGTCAATTGTGGTTCTCAGTCTGCGTTTCTTCTTTTACAACTTAGCAACTAGGCCACAGAATCCTGCTTCTGGTCACAAAATGGCCAACACGACCCTGGTTCCTACTGCTGTTTTCACTAGTAGTCAGAATACTCTCAGATGACAAGATTTGGCACCCTCAGCCAGGACATCTATGTCTGTGAGTCTGACCCATCGGGCTCAGTTACCAACTGAGGACTGGAATCTAGCAGTCTAGGAAGTATCTGTGAATGTAAAATCCGCTAGCACATGGGACTTTTATGCCCTTAAGTAGAAGTTGTAAATGGTGTTTATTTCTTTGTCTGGATCCAGGGAATTGCCCATTTCCTAGTATGCTGACCTTTCAACAGAGACCCTTCTATGCTGAAGGTGTATGTTGCTTCCATTGCAGTATACCACACCAATGTGGATATCATCTCTTTAGGATAATCTCTTTCCCATTACTGCTATTATAAAAGCAGAGATGCACCTCAAAAAGTCCATAGGTATATAATGATTATTAATAATGATAATTTAGATAAAAATAATATGGGTTTGGCATATTAAAATAAACATCACTATTATTTTACTATCACATCTAAAATAATGGCCTGGGTCAAGTAGTGAACAGAATATTGTTTAAAATGTAACCACTGCTCATGTTGTCCACTAATATCCACTGTAAAATCCACACTGATAGCCTGAAAACAGAGACTTGTACCTTTCTCCAGAGCCTCAATCTGCTCCTGAGTAAAACTAGTCCTGTTCCTCTGCAGTTTCCTCTTCAGCTGCAGCCGCAGCTGTGATTCTTCACTGTCGTCCCTCTCCATCTGCACTCTTCTTCCTCCTGTCCCCATCCCTATGTCTGTGTCCACCATGCAGCCATTGGACACTACAAGCAAAAGCTTTAGTTTTTAAACTGATAACATTTCCCAATTAAATTATGCGTAATCAAGTATTTTATTGTTTATGAATCTGTTTTTTTTTTTAATATGAACAAATTATCAGGACAGTACCAAATTACTAGTATATAATTTAATATGAAAAAGGCCTTAAACCTAGTAAAATTCTAGTTAAATTCAGATCAAAAAAGCATTTAAGAAAATTAATAGAGACTGTATTTTGTACATTGTATGCCGCATTTTTTCTAAATGACGTTGTGTTTGAGAAACTACTACATTAAATACTATTACTACTACTACTACTACTAATAATAATAATAATAATATTAATAATAATAATAATAATGATAAGAAGAAGAAGAATAGAACTGAACCACTGTGACCCTGACCAGAAAAAAAAACCCAGATACCCTGATGATGAAAAAAAATAAATTCATAATCGGGGTGTAATATATACTACATGAAAGTTTGGTTGTGCAAACAGTTTGAACAATTGTGCTGAAAACACATTCAGACTCAAACACAGTAAAGTCACCTGTACTGTGATGGGTGGCAGCAGTGTTCTGCTGATGGTACCAGTCATTAGGCATGTTCCAATTCGAACTACTTTGCAAATTCAGCATTGTTAACTTCTCATGCATCATACGCTAGGCCCTTCAACCTTGAGAGGAACAGACATTAATATGTAAGCAACAAAAACACTAACCCTTGACCTCTAACTATTGAGGATCAGGAGTGTGTGTGTGTGTGTGTTTGTGTGAGAGAGAGAGAGAGAGAGAGAGAGAGAGAGAGAGAGAGAGAGAGAAGGCATGAGTCTACACATTTGGCATTAAAAAGAATTAGCATCATCCTGACAGCAAAAGCTGGAGTGTGTTACATGAACAGAAAGACTCCTCTCGTGTTGTACAGTTATACACTGTGCAAACACTACATTGGGAAGTGAAATGCATTAGAAGACATAGTGCTAATGTAGGGAACAACTGTAGTGCTCTCCCACATTTAAGACATTTGAGCTTAAATATAAGAAAAGCATCTAAATGCTCAACAAAAATATGCATTCACAGAACTCAGAAAATGTAATTAAAAAAGATTTAAGTTAGAGTTGGGTCATTATTTAAGTAGATTTTACAAGACTGTGGAATGTGACATTATTAACTAATGTAATATCTAATTGTAATTCTTGTTTTTAAATCCACAGTATATAATAATTACCAGTTTAAATAATATTTATGGAAATAGACACAAACTCACAAACTTGCAAAAATGACTGAAACTGAAAATAAGGGTGTGTATGCCATAGTACAATCGTGTTCAGTAACCCAGGTCCACAGGACTTCTTTTAAGTCTTTCTGTTTTTGTGTCTCCACTTTCTTTTTTCCCTGACAATACAGATACAAAAATCTACAGACTCCTTTGATGACAGTAAATATAAAAATTAAGTTAAAACAAACTTACCAAATGTTGATTTATGCACAACACATCATAGAGTGTGATGCCAAAGTCATTGCTCTTCATAAAACACAGGAGTTTTATCCTGCTTGTTCTGTTTGTTGACAATGAACTGTATGTTTGTAAGATAGAGGGTGAGATAGCAGGGCAAAGAATGGAAGAGAGAGAGAGAGAGAGATGGAGAGAGTTAGACGGAGTGGAAGAGAGTGAGATGGAGGGAGGGCTCCAGAGAGAATTGCGTCTGCGGGCACTTATGTCCTCGCAGCAAGAGAAGGAGAGAGAGAGAGAGACAGAGAGAGAGAGAGAGAGAGTAGGTGACACAGTGAGTCAACATCAGTGTCAAGTTTAAACTTAATGTCACAGAGGGGAGGAAGGGAACAGAAAGGGGAGCAGTGGAAAGACGAGAGATAGAGAGTTTGAGAAAAAAAGATAAAATGGGGATGGTGAAGAATGATTCTAAATTAATATTTAACATCCTCATTAATCCATTAGGTATAGTACTATAGCATAGTGTTTATAGTGTGCACTCATGTGCCTAAAATGTGGAAGGGTAAAAAATGTTAGGCTCCACAATAATAATATTGCACTGGAGTATTAAGATATTTTGTGTAATTGATCACACATCTAATTAGTTCCCATTAAATAGGCTGACCCTGTTTGAGTCAGCCTAAAATTGTTAATATTTTCCCTGTGACCTGTGCGCCTGCCATTTGAACTTGGATTCTTACATGGACCCTAATTTTTGAACTTTGTTTTGGCTGCTGTTTGCTGGTACCTCTTATATGTCTTCAATGTGCCACTGCACATAGATCCTTTAAACTCACCCAAGTCCTCCTTGTTATAGAGACAGATCCCCTTAATACAATCCATATACCATAGAAAGCCGAGTGTAGAATTACAGGTTAACAAGCCTGTAAAGATGACCCACTTACCTTGTTGCAGTTAATTAATCTGTCCATGGATGCCATATTGAGGTCATAGCAGGTGACATAGAGAAGATCCACATCTGCAAGCCCTCCAATTGTGTCCCAGAAGACTTAGTGCTTAGTCTGCTTCTGTTTTCCTTCTTAGTAATGCATCATCTTAACAATTTTCCTACTATAGTTATGCTGAAGACATTGAAATCATCTTTTTGTTCCCACTTTCAGATACCCAGATATTCTAACTACTCCTTCTGAAAGTCCACAAAATTCTGCCATAGTGCTAGACACTCAGTTACTATTTTTGGCACACGCTGGAAACCTTACTTTGCAATGCAAGTTCCTCCTGTACAACATCTGTCTCATTACATCAGACTATTCAAGATCCTCTATTGCATTAACACGGTGAGTTCTAGTTACTATCAAAGTTCTGAGTGAAACCTATTTTCTATGTCTTTCTCATCAGGTCATCTGTTGTCCCCCCGGCACTCCACCACTTGTCCTCATGGTCAGTGGCTCTCGAGCTTATGTTGTGAGATTTCTTCTGAACTGCAACAGAGGGGGAAAGCTCCAGTACCTGGTGAACTGGGTGGGTTACTCATGGCTGACTGCCACTGATGTTCTGGACCCACTTCCTAAGGTAGAGCTCCATTAAAAGTACCAAGATCGCCTAGCCTTTGGGTATAGCTGACCATCAATTTGCAGTTCAATTGCCTCAGGTGTGGCACCAGGATATGGGATTCTGCAACCAACTTCACATTTCAGCCTGGCTTTACATCATCCATGCCCTTGACTGTGTGCATTCGGCACTCTATCTCTTCTGAGCATCAACAATTGCAACTCATTTACCAGATCAATGTCTCTTGAAAAAGCATTCACGTTTGCTCAGTCATTGCTGAACATTTCCCACGTCACTCAGCCATTTCCTTGCCACAGATCTAAGTATATTTACTAGCCTTTTTTAATGTTTATTCCGCATTCCTGTTCCTTCCAGTTAATGTTCTTGTACCAATACAACCACAATCGTTAAGTCTAGGTAAAACCACATTTGATTAGTAAGGAATTTTATTGAAAAGTTCTTCTCTTAGGTAAAGGTGCAGATCTAGGGGTTCATGGGCATAGGCTTTTGGATGTTTTGATGCTGCCACACCCCATCCTCCCTCACATGATCACTCAGGTTTGTTAATGGTGGATTGGTGGGAATTCCTGTTGTGCCAATGTACCCTCACTCCTGTATTACCTTCTGGCTCTCACTTTTCTCCCTTTCATTTATCCTGCAGAATCTCTCACGCCTTCTATACATCACTGCTCAAGTTTGGCTCCTCTGCTCTACAAGAACCAGGTCTTTGTGCAGAACCACCCTGCAGCAGGCAGGGTTATGGTTTAGCATGGGTCTGTAGTGAGAGGGAGGTGTTTAAGGATAAGCTAGAGGCACACCTGAGTCCTGACTATTTGTGTGATCTATCTCTTTCTTTCTCTATCTGAGCAGTTAGGTGAGTATGCTTGTGGCTGTGAGCATAGCAAAGTCAAATCTAGGCAGCAAGTAGTGACTGAGCTGGAAAGCTACAATGCTGTTTGCTTTGAAAATGTGTGAGGTTACTGTCTAATTACCATAAACATAAAGATAGGTCACAAAGATATTGCAACAAGCAAACATTACAGACTGTAAAAGAAGAAAAGTTAAGTGACTTGATTAGAAAGATAAGAATATCTACCATTTCTTGTATGTTAAAAAATATGTATGTATTTTTTGTGCAGAATGTATAAACTGAACAATACATTACATATTACAATATGTGAATATTTCACTATTTGTACAAATGGGACAGTACAGGAGGTACTATAAATGCAATATATGTAATATAATAAACAAGGTATGTGCTTGAGGGCTGAGGACATCTGCACGAGTGAATAAATTAACCATTACGAAAAAGAAATACGAATCAAATTAACAGGGATGCCATCTTATTTTATATCCAGTCGACTTTTTTCCTGTCTCTGTCTATCCCTCATGCTGCTACATACACATATACAAGCACACACAGATGTTTGTAATTCATTGTTCTTTGTAGTGCATTTAACTTGAGCTCTGTATTAATGTAGCTAAATAATGCCTATAATTGCAGCTAACAATAATCTTAATTTTAATTTAAAAAAGAAACCCACACATCATAATAATAATAATAATAATAATAATAATAATAATAATAATAATAATAATAATAATAATAAGGATTAGTTTTAGTTCACGTTTTATTTTGTCCATTGTGGTATGGATTTGTAATGCTGCTGGATGTGTCTTTGTGTGCTTGTGTGACTGTGTAAATGTGTGTATGTCTGTGTATCTCCTCACAGAGCTTCATATAGCTTTAGGGCATGCAATTTTTTTGGATCTCGTTAGTTCATTCCTGTCACCCTCTTTTTCTCTTGCTTCATCTCTCTCTATCCCTCTTTCTCACACGCACACACACCATTCTTCTCTCTTGGTCACTTGCTCCATTCCTATTGTTTCTCTATTCATCCTGCCATCTCTCTCTTTATCTTTTTGTGCTGTTATTATCAGTGACACCACAACCACCATATTTTTTTTTATTTCTCACATATTCTCTCTTTGTCTTTCATGACATCCCTCTCTCTTGCTCTTGCGCTTCATCCATTACTCATTATCGCTCTTGTCCCATTTATTGCTCTCTCATTACTTCATATGTTTTTCTCTTCTTCCTCCATTCCTCTGCTTCTATTGATTATTTAATTTATGTTGTCTTTCTATCCTGCTTTCTCTCATTCCATAACTTTTGCATGTGTGTGTGTTTGAATTTTGGGGGGGGGGCAGGTATTATGGGTAGAAGAGGGCAATCACCATGGTAACAATGCCATGACAAATATTCATCAAGTCTTTAAAACAAAAACGAAGGAAATATCTCATCACATGATGTGAATAAGTGACGTAAAGTGAATAAGATCCACGTCCTGCATACACAATATTCTGGGTCACATTCTGTGTATAGAGTATGTGTCTGCATGTCTTTGTGGTTTGTTGAGCTTTAGCACATCAGCTCATGTCATAAAAAAGATTGTCTCTTCCCTTTCATGGAAGGTTTCACAACTTTTTTCATCTTCCTCTCCAGAACTCATTCTTTCTGCTGTTGTTTCTCTATCCCTCTCCCTTTTGCTTCCTCTTCCATGATTGTGTTGCCGCAGGCAACTCCGTTGTGCATCGTCCCTCGCCTTCCCCTTCACCCCCCTAATCCCCCTGTCCCTGTCACCTTCAATTGGGTTGTGAAAGAAGATGCAGTGCCTGGGGCTGACAGAGAGAGAGAGAGAGAGGACAGTATGGAAGAGAGGCAAGCAGATCCAGACCAATATACAGAGCAAAAGATACAAAAAGAGAAATAAAAATACAAATATCCACTCTGTGGCCTTTTTTAAATCTTTGTACAATTACTGACTGTAGCTCATCTGTTACTGCACATCAGCTAATCTCCACTTACAAGATATATCTACAAAGTGCACCAGTTACCTAATAAAAAGGCAAATAACAGAAGCAAGGTGTACCTAATTAACTGGCCACTGAGGACACAGAAAGAGAGAGGGTGAGAGAGACAAATAACGAAGCTCAGAGAGAAAGACATATGATGTCAAGCAGTGGTGATCTGCAGTGAGCTACCATACTTGTTGGGTTACAAAACTTAAAGGGGTTGGGAAGCATTAAATCGATATAACTAGACAAAATAACTAATGATTTAGATAAAGGGTCATTAAGGGATATAAGATGCCTTCAGTGGCATCAATAGGTAAACATTTATGAATACATCTGTATAAAGACATTTGCCCTCAGATGTTCTTTTGATGCAAATTTTCTTTATTTGGTCATAGTGCATTTTGCAACTCTCGGGTGTTGCTTGATCACATAAATTGCATTAACAAAAAAAAAAAGAAGTCTTTAAGACTCTCCATATTTTCTTACAGTTACATACAATATACACTATATGGCCAAAAGTTATATATAGACACCTGACCATCACACCCACATGTGCTTTTTGAAAATCCCATTCCAGATTTAGTTGCCCCTTTACTGTTATAATAAGCTCCACTCTTCTGGGAAGGCTTTCCACTATATTTTGGAGCGTGGCTGTGGGGATTTGTGTTCATTCAGCCCCAAGAGCATTAGTGAGGTCAGACACTGATGCCTGGGGTGCAGTCGGTGTTCCAATTTATCCCAAAGGTTTTCACTGGGGTTGAGATCAGGGCTCTGTGCAGGACACTCGAGTTGACCACTCCAACCCCAGAGAGACAGCCTAATGTGACATGAGTTTACTGTGGATGGTACAACTTAGAAACGATGAAGATGGCTTCAGTTGATATGAACAGTTTGCTACGATAGCTTTAGGACTGCAATTCCTACGAACAGTTTTGCACTCAACTCTCCATCAGTGAACATTTGATAACTTCAACAAAATAGACTTTATGTGTAAATTATAATGAAATTTTATGGTTACACAAATGACCATATAGCATACAGAAGGGAAGTATTTATAATCGCACTATCCAGCGTCACCCAGATGAGGATGGGTTCCCTTTTGAGTCTGGTTCCTCTCAAGGTTTCTTCCTCATATCATCTCAGGAAGTTTTTCCTTGCCACCGTCACCTCTGGCTTGCTCATTAGGAATAAATTCATAAATTTAAAATTTATTTCCTGAATTTATTTTCTGTAAAGCTGCTTTGTTACAATGTCTATTGTTAAATGCACTACACAAATAAAATTGAATTGAATTGAATTGAACCACCCCTTCAAGACACCTGCCCTTTGATTTCCGTAAAAAACATAACCACCCTTTTTTTTCCCCTACATATCTACACTTATATTTCCTGATTATTTTTATTTTTGTGTGTTTATAACTGGATATAGTCAAGCTATAGTCAAGTCAACCCTATCATAGTAAAATATTCAGTTACATAATACAATTTTACAATATTAAAATATGTTTAAAATATATGCGATCCCCTCAAACAATTCAACACGTTGCTAACTAAACGTCAACCACATGCTCATCAGATGCTAACTTTAGCTAAAACCATTCACACTGTCATTGTCCACCCTGTCATGCATCCTCCCTTGACAGGGTGGACATGTCTTTACTTTCTTTTGCATTTAAAAAAAAGATAAGGTAATCATGTAATCCATGTAAGATGTAGATGTTATTTTAAAAAACACATATACAAACATGTAAAACACACACATTCATAGCTATTTTACAAACTGTTCAAAATTGTCCTGATTATATTACTTTTTAAAAACTAAGTTGTATGTTGAACAGTGTTAGCAAAGAGGTATAAAGCATGTTGCAATTCTGACGTTGAAAGATGAAATAAGTACCTTGAGAAAGCAAGGGAGAAGGCAAACAAACAGCCTGCAAAAAAGGATAGACATTAATGACTGTAGTGAAATAGAAGAGCGTACCAAAAGGGAGAAGTGGAAAGAGGCAAATAGGCTGGCCAGGGACAGGGCTAATGCATTGCTACAGTGAGAGACACCACCCACAACCTCAGAAAACCAGCCTCGGGCAAGACCTCTAAGTTCGAACCTGGTAGTTTGAATATTTGAAGAATTCGTTAAAGTTTTGAGATTGATCTGTAGTTCATTTTCAAACACGATCATTACCTAACCCCATGCCATTAGCAGGTTTAGTAAGTTACTTAAAAAAGTGGTACCAAATCTTTTGGTGTTTTAGACAATGATGTCAGGGTGAAAGGAGTTGAAGGGGGGCAAACTTCATCTAAATCTTCACATTCTATGCCTTGCTGGATCATCAAAAAGTGAATATGCCCATCAAAGGCGATCTTTCTTTTCCAAGAAATCTTGATACAGAAATACGACAACAAACAAAGACAGGCAGTTGATTCCTAAAGGTAGGAATTGGCGATATGACCAAAGTATCATATTATGGTATTTTTCATTATTGAAGGCATTAATGTGTCTGACTGTATTTTATTTTCCAAAGCAATTCGAAAAAGTATAAACACAGCAATGTTGGCTTTGGCGAGGCACCAGTTGCTGAGGTCTGCTTTTTCAATTATTCTCTGTATTTACTCACCTGGCTACTTTTTAAATGATCAAAAATATTGCTTGGGTTTTGACCCTTTGTATTTTTTTTTTTTTTTTGCATTGTATTGTTAAATTTTTTTTTCAACCAAAGTATGTCCATACTGTAGACCAAATCAGAATGATTGTAAACATACAGGTTACAGCTTAGTAGGGCATCCAAACTTTTGGACATGCAATTACTATTTTTTAAATATTCTTTACAATCAACATATATAAAGTAACTGTGTATTAATATTTGCAGAAAAATGTTATTTGTTAAAATAATTTTCTGGTAAGGTCTTTTCACTTCAAAAATGAATAAAATATGTAATTTACAACAAAAAACCAAAACAGTGAAAACAAGAACTATAAACAAACAATGGCTACAAGGTAAAAACAGGCAGAGTATGATTAAGGCTATGACACACATGCAAATGAGAACTTAAATAGGGGTGCTTATTAGGGGTAACTCAGAATAAATGTGAGTGATCAGTGGGACAGGTGACATGGCCATGTGCCGTGCTGGGGCTGATGAGCAATGTAGCTCACTGCCGATTTTGGCATAACCATAACAGAACCCCCTTTAATGCGGCTCCTGACATGTGAAACAAGTTCAAGAGGGGGGTCCTGGACAGCCAGACGAGATGTCCCCCAGCTGATCAGGGTTCTTAGGGGCGCCACCCACCACAGAGTGGACAGGAAACGTGATGCCCAGGCAATGAGACGGAGCAATCTCCTCCACATAGTTGAGGGTTGATGCGACATCCAAGGCAGAGCACAAGCGCAAAGCAACAGCCACCGCGAAGCCAGTGGGGGGAGCAAAGTTCAAGGCGGAGCCAAAGGGGAGCGTGATATCCTCCATGAAGCCAGAGGGGGGCGTGATATCTTCCATGGAGCCAAAGGGGGGACTTCCTCAGCAGAGTAGGAAGATGGAGCAACATCTAAAGTGGAGCCGGATGGTGTAGTGACGTCTGAGGCGGAGCAGGGAGATGGACTGACACCCATGGAGAGGCTGTGATCTGTAGTGGCATCTTCTGCAGGGCAGAGGGGCCGGGGGAGGTCCTCAATGGAGCATGGAGGCAGAGCGACGTCCTCAGCTGAGCAAGGAGGCAGAGCGACGTCCTCAGCTGAGCAAGGAGGCAGAGACAAATCCGAAGTGGGGCAGGGACGGTGGGAGAATATTTTTAGTTGGGTCATTAGCACCCCCTCAAAATATTTCTTGAGGGGGCACATGGCCTCGTGCTTATTAGGGGTACAACAGAATAGGTGTGAGTGATCAGTGGGACATGTGACATGGTCATGTGACATGCTGGGGCTGATGGGTAATGTAATAACCATGACACATACTATGAATTCAATTTACATTTTTAAGAAATATCAAAGCAAATTTCAGAAAATGCAGCTAGGACAACTAAGAAAACTAAGAAAAAATATGTAAGAAAATAATATATGAAAAAGAGATTCTATTATAAAGAGATTCCTCCCGTATTATGTGGATCCCCTAATGTGAAGTCAACTGAAGTCTCACAGTTGAGACTTATGAAAGTAAATATCATATGAAGTCCTGTTATCTCCCAAAAGCCTCAGCCAGTGGTATGGTGAAGATCCAACATGCCCTCTATGCACATCCGAAGCAACACAAACACATTCTAGTCGATGCCTAGCAGGAGTGTTTGAAAGACGGTGGATGTACAACAATCTCAGACACTGAACAACGTGGCTAGAGAGTCAGGAACCTGTCTAGTAGAGGTAGGCTGTAGCCATGTCAACAACTAGGCTTCTAAAAGAATTGGGAGTATGAGGCCAGACTTTTGGCAAGCCATCAAAGCCCTCTCTGAAGCAGCTGAGAAAAGCAGCCAGTGGCTCTGGACAAAGAGGAAGGACCCACATTGAACCTGGGTTGGGGGAAGTGGAAAGAACCGTGCATCAGATTTACTAAGAGATATCTGGAGGCTGATAAGGGTGGTATGGCAGAAACAGAAGATCACAGCATCATGGCTTAGAGCTGGAGGCATCCTGATCCCAAAGGAGAAGGACTCACATTAGCCAGTTCTGGCAGATCAGTCCCCTAAATATTAAAGGCAAAATATTCCTCAGTGTGATGGCACACAGACTGTTGGAGTACCTGGAAAGACACCACTTTATTGACATTTCTATACAGAAGGGAGGGATTCTAGAATTTTCTGGGTGCCTGGAACACTCAACCACGAACTAGCATCCGATAAAGGCAGCCAAAGAAATAGAAGAGACCACCATGTGGTGTTTCTGGATCCTGCCAATGCCTTTGGTGCAGTTATCCACAACTTCCTCTGGGCTACATTTGGTACACCAGAGACCATCACAAACCTTGTCTAGGGCTATTTTATGATGTCCAGCTATGCATGACTATGTGACACTACACTACAGCATGCCAACATCTGGAAGTGGGGATGGTAGGTTGCACCATCTACCTGCTAGTGTTCACAATGGCCATGGAGGTAATTATAAGATCTTGTGAATGGCTGATGGAGAGCAGATAAAGTCAAGATTATGGCTACCTCCCAAGTCCAGAAACATCAAGGGGAAGCTGCACATCAGCATTGAATCAATTCCAAACAGTGACTGAGAAGCCCATCAAGATCCTGGGACATTGATATGATGCATATCTTAAAGGAGTATTGCACACACAAAACTAGAATTTAATATATTATTTGTCATGGGATGTAGTATTCTGTTACACTGTATTAAGTGAAGTGTAGCCAAGTATGGTGACCCATACACGGAATTTGTGCTCTGCATTTAACCCATCCAAGTGCACACACACACTAGTGAACACACACCCGGAGCAGTGGGCAGCCATTTTTTTTTTTTTTTTGCTGCAGCGCCCGGGGAGCAGTTGGGGGTTCAGTGCCTTACTCAAGGGTCTCACCTCAGTCATGGTATTGAAGGTGGAAGAGAGCGCTGGTCATTCACTCCCCCCACCTACAATCCCTGCCGGACCTGAGACTCGAACCCACGACCTTCAGGTTCCAAGTCCGACTCTCTAACCATTCAAACCATGACTGCCCAAATTCAATGCATACATCTCAAAACTTGAAATGGCAGCGGTGGGATTCGAACCCACGCCTCCAGAGAGACTGGAGCCTAAATCCAGCGCCTTAGACCGCTCGGCCACGCTACCATATTACAATATTGCTTCATTCATTCATGATTTTTATGTCATTTCCTTGAAACTACGATACCAGGCATGCAATACAACAATACCAGTCAACCATTGGGAACTACTACTGTGATCAACCATCCTGGACCTCTCACCCTGATGTCTTGGAGAAATAAAGCATAGCATTATTGTGATTTTTTGAGTCAGTCAGAATTTGTTTTTCAAAATATCATTGCACATACTATCGAATCAGAACAGAAGCTAGTTGTGGTTACAGGCAATTAGGAGGGATAATTTTGGTCCAAGGAGCTCCATCATAGAAGTGTCCACATTATCTCAGCTAAGTAGCAGTGAAGTTGGCATGCTAACTAAGAATTTAACAGGATTAGCCTTCTAGTTAATCAACATGCCTAATTTACCTATGTTCCTTAACCAATGTTCGTACTGAGAAGTTGCCTATAATAGACATATTTAGCTAGCTAACATTGTTCAGTTACAAAGTATGGTTGGATTTCATTCTTTAATAATAACTGAAAAAAATCCTCATCTGTTGAGTCTGTAGCTTTTTGTAGTTTCTGTAACTTGAGTAATCCATTTGCTCCATCACAATTTAGTTACAAAGCAAAGTGTTTGCTTACTACCATTAGCCAACTAACTATTTGGCTTCCCTGAACCATTAGCTATTACCATTAATATTAGCTCTATTGTCTAATGAGCACTGTCCTCTATTCCTCCTCCCCCATTCCCTGTTCCACCCAAATATCCACACATGACCATTGTACTCTTTCAAAATTTGCATTCACCTCCAACTTACAAAGTCTGGAGGGGGTTTCCCCAGTGTTCAAACTGGCAAATCTCACTACAATGCCTACTACATCATTGCTGTAAGACACGAGTAGGCATGCTTACAACAGATGTATAGATTTTATGTATTGTTAATTTTTTTTTTTTTTTTTGGCTGAAGTGTCCCTTTAAGGACACAGAGCAAACAGAGCGGCTCAGGCAGGACACAGTCATTGGCCTTGAGAAAACTGATAGTGCCATGCTCCCTGGCAAATTGAAGCTCTGGTGCCTGCAGTTTGGGCTCCTGCCCCAGCTCATGTAGCCACTTAATATCAGTGACGGCCCAATCACAAAGCTTGAAAAGCTGTAGAGGATGATCAGCTAATGTATAAGAAAATTGCTAGGTCTCCCATCTGCCTCAGCAGCAAGGGCATTGTATAGCTTTCAGTCTTGTAGAAGTTTATAAGGACACCAAAGTTGAGATGATGCTGACACAAGTCTCACAATCTTTGTCAACTGGGAGGATGTGGACACTAGTGGAGGCAACCCAGCAGGCAGAGGCAGAACTCCAGAACAAAGACATTGTTGGCCAACTGCATCAAGGGAGGGGAGGCCTCTGCCTTGTATCCAACAAGCCACGTGGTGCAAGGCTACCCCAGCACCACACTCTTGTGGTGGAGAAAGTGCATCGAAAGAACACAAGAAGAACAGAAGAAGAACAGTGCACAATGTGCATATAGGCTGTCACCCAAGCAAAGCAGGGGAAATTGTTGAGAAGGGATCTCTAGAGGATCTCTTGGAAAGATGTATGGAACATGTAAGCATTTAGATCCAGCTTCATCAATAGATCCCTGCCATCTCACAAAACCTCAGCCAATGATATGGTGAAGATCCAACATGTCCTCCATTTTGCACCTTATGTATATCATAGAGCTTACAGTGCCCTAGGAAGATGCAGTGGATGAGGCCAACAAGCACAAAAGGGTTAAGTATGCTGAGTTTGTGGTGGAGGCTGAACAACATGGCTGAGTCATAATTCATCAAGTAGTTTCAAATTTTATGTCACATACAAATAGCTATACATATTCACTGTAGTGAAATGCTTGGTAGGAATTCCAAGCTGTGGACTAGCAAGCTGTGCTTACAGACAATGAAATCAGACATCCAGTCAGGCTAAACAGGATCTATATACAGAGAGATATAAATAGACTATACAATATACAGAAGACTATGCAAACATAGCCATGTCCAGTATGTGCAAATGGGAATTGGAGTGCAAGAGTGTGAGAGTCCATATTGAGTATTGGGAATGGTGAATGGATATTCATGTACCAGGACACATGATCCTAGAGATGTGTGTAATACAATAAGCCATAAGAAACATAAGAGACTGTAGAACCCTGTGTGTGTGAAGGTAGGTGGGAAGGAGGACTCAGGAGACAGGTGGACTTTGACAGAGCTTTGAGCTCACTTTATTTTCCCACTAGCATTTTTCAGTGCAATTTCAACACTCAACAGAAAAACCATAATAAAACATTGTCCCAATATTTTGAGGCTTTCGTCTCAATCAAGTTCATCAACACTTTCCAAGCTCATGCTCCAGCATGTGTGGGGGTGTGTGTTATGTGTGGCCTCTATCAGCTCTGTCCCTTTCTCTCTCTCTGGTTCATGGAGTTCTCTTTGTTTTTCCCTCAAAGGACAAAGCACACATAAGTAAACTCACATACAGGTGAAAATCATCACACATTACCTGTTGCTTCAACCTGCGTCCTCTACGTCCACAGCTGATGCTCAACCATGCCCCTGCTGCCACATAACCTCACAGCCCGACTTAGGCTGGGGATCAATCTGGCCTGCAGCTGACTTCCCCCTGCCTTGGTAGGAGAGGTAATCCACCACCACCACTACCACCATCTGTGCCCACAGCCTGAGGACCACCTAGAACTTGAATGGCTGAAGTGCCAGTTACCAATGAGTGATCCGTGTGGTGGCATCCTTCTTGATGTGGAGCCATTGGGGCAGGGTGTGATCCAAACAGAGGGTAAAGGGGCACCCCAGTAGGTAGTATCAGAGGGTGAGCACCACCCACTTGATGACCAAACATGCCTTCTCTATCATGTTGTGCTTATTTTTCCTCACCAAAAGCTTTCGGCTGATGAACAGTATTGGGTGCTCCTCCCCCTCCACCACCTGGGACAAAACAGGCTCCAGTCCTTGGCCTGACACATGAGTATTCAGAAGAAAAGGGAGAGAAAAGTCAGGAGAATGCAACAGTGGGCCCCCACATAAAATCACCTATATGTGTCAAAAAGCCCACTTGCATGGCTCTGTCCACTGCACTGGATCTGATGCTTCCTTTTTTAGTGAGGCCAATCACCCTGGTAATGTCTGAAAAATTAGGTACAACTCTACAATGTAATAGCCAGCCAGCCCCATGACCAGTGTCATGCCATTTTTGGTCATGGGTCTCAGGCAGGCTCCAATCACTTCTCTCTTATCAATTTGGGGACCCACCTGCCCGTGGCCCAAATGGAAGCCCAGATACTGTTCTTCCATCCACCCAGTTGCAGACTTCTTTGGGTTTGCTGTGAGTCCTTGCCCATTTCAAGGATCTCAGGACAGCTCTCAGATGTTGTAAATAGGTACTGTGCAGGCAGAGTATTCTGTCCATGAGACACTGACAAACAAACCAAGTGGAAGGGTGACAAATTGGTGTAACCTAAACGGAATGGAAAAAGCTATTTTTTCTCAGGATATTGGAGTGAAGGGAATCCGCCAATAACCCTTATTTAAATCCAGTGTTGAATAAAAGAAAGCTGTGCCTAACCAATCAATGTGTGGCATTGTGTGTACATTAAATTTAGACACCATGATTACTTTTCTAAAGTCCAAAAGGACCCGGACCAACCCATCAGCCTTGGGCACCAAAACCACAGGGCTGCTTCAATCATTGTGAAACTCCTTGATTACGGCCATGTTGAGCATAGGTCCTCCTGAGGTTGAGGTCCTCCCGAGGTACCTTTGTCTTGGGTTCAGGGAAAATGATAGGGGCGGTTTTGTACATCCATGCCTGGAGGAGTCTGGATGTGGTGCTATAAGAGGTTTGTGTGACCGAGTAGAGGTGAAAGCACATTAGAAAACTTCCCTTGCAACGCCATAACCTGTGCTTTCTGGGATGGCGAGAGATGGTCTCCACAAGGGACTGGGGTGGAATGAGCCGAGTTTTTAAAGGGCAACTCCAGTCCCAACTCCTCTTTCTCCAGAACCACCATCACCAGTTGCCACAGGCACAGACATGCCGCACACCACCTGTGAACATCACCGCGAATGCCCTGCCAATAGAAATGGGCCATGAGACAGTTCAGTGTTTGGGTCAATTTACCCCAACTGCCCAGCCATGGGATTATAATGAGCCTCATGGAACAGCATTTCCCTGTAGCTCTTCAATACCAATATTTGGGTCATCTCTTCCTTGGTTTGAGTGTCATGTATCATAAGTGTCCAAAGAAAAAGGTAGAGAATGGCGAGCCGCCTGCCACTGCCGTGAGATGAATTGCTCAAGAACCACCAGATAAAAAATTCCCTCTGTGTCCCGCTCCTCAGCCAGCATTCACCACCGACAGTAGTCCTTGAGCTGCTGCGCAAAACAGGTGGCTCACCTCTGTGAGTTTCAGGACCTGAAAGTGTTGTCTATGTTCCTCCGGGGTCCAGCCAACCTGTTGCAGCACCGTATTCCTCACAGTCTGGTACTCCAGCTGCAGACACAGTGGCAGCTGCTGTGTGGCGAGCTGGACTTCCCCCAACAGCAAGGGGAGTAGGTGTGGGGCCCACTCTTCCTCTGGTCATCCCTATGCAGCTGCCACTCACTCGAAGAGCTGCAAGAAGGCCTCCAGATCATCCATGGAGAACACCTTTGGGATTGTCACAGCCAGGGCTGGCAGGAGCATCCGCGGGTGAATGTGGGTGGGAAGGATTGCTCAGAATTTGACAGAGCTTTGGGCTCACTTTATTTTTCCCACTAGCGCTTTTCAGCATGCTTTCAGCACACAGTGGAAAAAAATCAAAATAAAACACCATCCCAATATTTTGGGGCTTTCACTTCACTCAAGTTCATCTAAGCTCACACTCTGGCATGTGTGGGTGTACGTGTGTGTTATGTGCAACCTCTGTCAGCTCTTTCCTTCTCTCTCTCAGGTTCACAGTGTTCTCTTTTTTTCCCTGAAAGGACAAAGCACACGTAAGTAAACTCACTGTGATCACACACAAGTGAGAATTATCATGTTACCTGTCGGTTCAACCTGCTTCCTCAGCCACAGAGACATAAAGGGCAACAGCAGACAGTGCAATAAAAATCACAAAAGACAGTGGTAGGCACACTGCAGCTGATTAGTTTTACATTTTCTTGGGTTTGTGCCGGTTGGCATGTTTGAGTAGATCATGTCCAGAATCAGATTAAGTGATTAAGGAGTCAGATGCTCTGTGGGAGGTAGCTTCTCTTGAAGCACTCTGTGTTTGCTCTCATGCTGCGATAGCGTTTGCCAAACTGCAGCTTGAAGAATAGACTGTCGAGTTGGTCATTGGCCCTTAATAGCTTTCAATGCTTTGTCTCTCCATTGTTGATGTAAATGTCCTGCAGTCTCAGTAGAGTCACTCCAGTGATGTGTTCTACAGCCTAAACTACAAACTACTGCAGGGCTTGGTGATAATGCATAGTGCTGTTTCCATACCAGGTAGTAATACTGCTTGTCAGGATGCTCTCTAAGGTACACTGGTAGATGCTTGTGAGGGTGCGAAGAGGAAGCTTAAATTTTCCTTTAAAAATGTTGTTCCTTCATCACCAGTGTCTCAGTGTGGTGTGACCAGTGTGGTGTGTCCATCAAAATGTAATTGCCCAGGTACTTGAAGTGGCTTACTCTCTCCCCAGGAATCTTCTTGATTGTTAGTGGGTTATAGCACAGATTGTACTTTTTCCTAAAGTCTACTAGCAGCTCTTTTGCCTTGCTGACGTTCAAGGTGAGGTGTTGACCTGGCATCTCATGTTCAATGTTTCCACTTCCTCCAGGTAGGCCTGTTCATCACTACTGGTGATTGGTCCTACCACAGTGGTGTCATCTGTCGAAGCAGCTGAGAAGGGCAGCCAGTGGCTCTGGACAAAGAAGAAGGCCCTCCTGGTCACCAGGCATCAAAGAGAGTGGACCTGGGATGCCATGTCAGTCTGCTGAACCCTCTGGAGACATAGTGGGCTCATAAGCAAAAAGTGAGGAAGTGGGTGCCCACTTGATAACCAGGAAGGTGCCACCACCATTCCACGAAAAGCTTTGAGGCAGCAGTTCTCAGGTGTGCACAAACACTATAGCTATAACTGAGAGAAGCTTTTTTTAATATAAATGTAAGTACTCTGGATAAGTGCATCTGCCAAATGCCATAAGTGTAAATGACTAGTTACTGACTGACGACAGCAAACCTGTTTTTTCCTGTTTTCTTCTCAATTTGGTCACCCCCCACCAGCCAGCTCTACCATTTCATATGACAGGGGAGGGTGAAGGCTAACACGTAAAGCCAGCCAACCACATCTTTTCAAACTGCTGCTCATGCTGCATCACAAGGCACTGTAATACACTTGGACGGATGCGATATCTACCCATTTCCACATATGTGAACTCACAGATCACTGTGATCATTAACCCTAACCCTCCCACCCAGAGAGCATGGCAAATTTTGCTCCCTTGGATCCCAGCCACGGATAGCTGTGGCACTGTTGGGTTTTGAATTAGTGATCACCTGGCAATAGGGCAAAAGGGTTTTCTGTTGTGCCACTTAGAAGCAATTTTCTTTATTTTGAAGACCTTTTGAAAAAATACTTCCAATTAAGTATGCCAAATAAAATATGTCAGCTAGGGAGACATCACTGGGTGACTGTCAGTAACCTATTCTGCCTGGCTAATCAGGTTTGTGTATATGTAGGTACCATGCATCCACAGTGTGGGATTATTTCCTGTTTTTCCATGATGCATACATGATTTATTCATTTTAAGATCAATTCAATTTAATGTGATTTATGTAACTCTCTTTGTTCAATCATGATGTACATGTGTATGTTCCTTGGGTCATAATGTTCTGTCCTTGCCCATGTTTTAAGCCGTGGGCATTATCTCTATGGTCTAGCGTGTGTCCTCTTGCATGCACACATCAGAAAAAAAAGCTTGCTGTGTCCAACCTTTATTTAGACTAAAGAAAGCCCAGGTTGTCTTTGTGCTTGCAATAAACCATCTCTTTTATTATAACATGGCTCTTGGTCTCCTGATTCTTCAGTCATCGTACTTCTGATGAAACTGCAGTATTTTGATGGCCATCGAGAAAGTACATACAACAACAGATAGGGGCACACTTTAATTAACATACTTTTACAGCATCCAGCAAGATGTAGTAAGTATGTCACCCCTGCAGACTAACAAAAGGACAAAAGGACATTTGTCCAGTCTCTCTGGGTTTAAGCTGTGATACAGAATGGACTGTAAAAGAGAAGATCTTTCATCTCACTCAGACTGATGGCCATGTTTGATCTGGCTACAAAGAGGAGGCCTACTTTTCTCTCATCTATGACCATAAGGTGTAAAATCATATATATATATATATATATATATATATATATATATATGTGTGTGTGTGTGTGTGTGTGTGTGTGTGTGTGTAGTGGAACCCAGTGTGGTCTCCTGCTGCTGTACATCCACCTCAAGGTTCAATATTTTGTGCATGCTGAGATGCTTTTCTGCTCACCACAGTGTGTGTATAGGTTTGAGCTTACAGACTTGTTGGCTTGGTAACAAGTCCAACAACACCATCAAAGAACAGACAAATCCATGATCATGTCAAATCAACAATCCAATCTAGCTAACTCAGTGTTTTCCTTGCTCAAACACACCAACATCAACTCAGGAATGGCCGTTAATTAGCTGATTAGCTGAAACAGGTTTGTTGGAAGCAGGGAAAACAGTAAAATGTGCAGGACAAGGGATTTTCCGGGATCAGGGTTGGAAACACCCAACACACCTCCTGAAGGACTCAATCTTCTGTGTAAGGGCTATATGATCTGTTCAGGTAGGTCTGAAGTAGGAAAATGTCAAATGGTGCAGTGTAACAGGTTCCCAGCACTGTAGCTGAGAATACCTGCTGTAATCAATATACAGCAGCTGCTATTTTTATCACTCATGAACAATTTGAAGGGGGGAGGGGGAGGGTAAGAGGAAGTTGCAAATAAAATAGGTGTACTCATATGACTTACAAGAATGAAAATGCTGCACTGACAGAACCTAAAATGAAAGCATAGCAAAACAGAAGCTAACTAGAAGAGATAAATGAATAGTGAAAAGGGTCTCCTTTTAGGATGAATGTGTAGTGAACATTTCCGCTCTTAATGATCATATAACAACATGACACAAGTCTGCTTGGTTCATGGCTGTCATGGGGAAACTCATTATGTAACGCCAAAGTTAGCAAACACAGATGCAGGCTACACACAAAAAGAGACCCCTCAGGATATTTGCCAGATTTACTAAGTATATGCACAATTCAATTTTATGTTTTTTAATGTGTATAGTGCTTTTAACAATAGACACTGCCACAAAGTAGCTTTACAGAAACCTGGACGTAGATTTATATTTAGATCCATAATGATACAAGACAAAGCTGATGGTGTCAAGGAAAACTTACCTGTGACAACATGAGGGAAAAACCCTTCAGAGGAACCAAACTCCAAAAGGAACTCATCCCCTTCTGTGTACACGATAGTTGTTTTTATGTCATTCCACTTCTCCAACTGTACAGTATAACATCACACAATACTGTGTTGAAGGTATGTACAGTATGTGTGTCATAGTCTTTATGATTACAGCTGCAGTTATTAGTTACAAGTCTGCAGTATCTAGGTGAGATTATCTTCTGAAACAAGAGTAAGTCTTGGGCATATACTGTTTCTGGGAAGTGCAATATTTAATACAGCAAAAAAACAAAGATTTTACAGTCAGTCAGGAAAAAAAAAAGTTGCGGGTGAATATTATTACACATGTTTCTCATCAAATGAGAAAGGATCAGGGTTTTGGAATTCTAACCTTTCTGTCTCTCTGAAACACACACTGGTTGCCTGCTGAACTGGTTTTTCCAGCTTCGAAGAGACTTTTATCTCCATAATGACTATATATATATATATATATATATATATATATATATATCTCCAACCAGCTATACCAGCAGCATGTAATATTCCCCCAACAAATCGATGCAAAATATACAGACTGGCAGGTGATATAGATTGCTCAATGTTTCCGTTTTCCAAAACTGCCTTCCTAAGTTAGGCCCTCAGTCACGTTAAGGTTGGAGCCGTGGGCGGAGCTTAGCTTGAGTGGCGTGTGTACCCGTGATACTACGATTGGTCTTTGGGCCTGGGCTCAAGCTCAAACGCCTTCCTGTTGAAGATTTAGTGCACTGCTATAGGACACAGCCACACCTTGTGCAGTGAACCTAAAGAGGGACCAGGTAGATATTTGTAATTGGACCTGAAGCCGAAACTCGCCCTGGTTTCTTCCTTGAACGAAACTTGGAGTTTCAGTAGCCACCTCTCATTTAAAGTTAGGTGCTTGTGGTGTATTTTTTGTGATTTCTTTTTCTGTAATCACTCACCAAACTGCTTGGTCCTGTCACAGGATGCAGCATTCTCGCTTTGGTTGGATTTGTGGCTTGTTATTGCTAGGTGAGTAACCTGTCTGTTCTTCACACACTGTTTATGCGTAGTGTAAGGAGTTACAAATGAAACAAACAAGCTTTACTGGGCTGAGAGGGAAAAGACGAATGTGTATAATTATATGCTTATTTAATATTACACGTGTTGCACTCTCAGAAATAAAGGTACAGAGTGTACTTTTCCTGGTCTCTGAGGTGGTACCAATCAAAGGTACATCTTTTGGGATGTAGGACGGTCCGTGTGCTGTGGCTTTAATTAGCTTTTAGAGTAAAGATTTAAAGCAACATCAGTGGTCCTTAAGGTTCAGTTATGTACCTTTAAGTATTTTTAAAGGTCTATATATATTTTATTCACGTTTCTAGGTGAAAGAAACATGTTAAAGGTACAAAAGGTCTACCCCTGAGAGTACCATGACAGAGACAAGGACAAGTAGCCTACAGTTTGGTTACCTTTCTTTCTGTCAGTGTGTTTAATCAAATAAGTTCACAAAATGTAAGTCATTTAAAAGTAGTTTGAAGTGTAAATGGAGTCGTCATTTATGTGTGTGACAGTATAAATTGGTCAAGGTATAAAATACAATAAAGATATACATTAAAATGATTAAACACCTTTCAAGGTCAGACAAGAAACCCAGCCTAGATAAGGAACAATATAAGCGTGCTCTGTTGTTTCTGTTATCGCACTTATGGATAAAATGTCCCTCTGAATCTATAGTCTCTGTGGTTTCCTTTAATAAGAGCTTCATTTTAATATTTTCATGACTGGCGGTTGATGGTTTGGAGTTTTCTGTATGAAAGTTCTACGCTATGTGTTTACAGTTGTTTACAGTTTTAGCCTGTGTGAATTTTTCAGATTTCTCTCTCTTTTTTTCCCCCCCCTCTCTCTAAGGTCTTTGGACAAGTAATGCACAAGGTAAGTTAATGAATGTGTGTCATTAACTCGTATCTGTCTTCTCCATTTTCTTGAATTTTACATCAAGCCACAGATCAGAAATCACTACAACTGTCTGTTTAAAAAAGTTGCATTTGTTAGTAGTGCCATTAATTTGAATTTGGGTTGAGACATTCTCTCTCTATTTGCATGCGTATAACGAACGCAGGCGTCCAAGAAACATCTTGCAAGCATGCTACATTTTTAAGAAAATTGTAGTTGACACGATAAAAACAAAAATTAAGACACATGAACTTAGGCTCAAGTTCTACTCTGACATCTACCGTGATTTCACTGTGCCTGTTAAAAGTTTACCAAAGCCTAGCGGATGCAAAGACATACTCACACTAAAGTTTTTCAGCAGCATAATTTTTAAAATTGAAAGATCTATTATACAAAAATATTAAAACTGATCTCAGTTCAGTGATTTATTTTATGTTAACACATTATTTAAATTGAGAATTTTATTTATTAAAAAAAATCATGATTTTGTAACTCAGCATTATATTAAAATGATTGTACGGGCTGGGTCTTTGTACTTCTGTTCTTCATTTCCGTCTTGTTACTCAGTGCGTTGTTCTTTGCCTTCAGTGCTCTTTTTTGTGTTTGGGGACTTCTTGGTTTCATTCAACCAACCTGGTCAACTGGATATTTGGGGAATACTGTATATGGAAGCTTTAGCTGAAGTTGATGATCTTGTATCATTTATTTAAGTATCAATCAAGAGTACATATTGTCAGCTTAAGAACGTCTGGCCATGTTTTCCCCCCCCGATATTTGAATAAAAGTACAAGCTTGTCATGGACCTTTCATAGCATAGTTAAAGTTAGAGAAGTTAGATTCTAATAAAGTGGATGTAAATTGGACTATAAATGGACTATTTTATTTTTTGTATACATATTATGTAAACATTTTAGTTTAAAAATCTCACAATCTAGTTCCTTAGATTTATTTCAGGTTATTTTCCTGTACAATGACAAATGTAACTAATTACAAATAAGACATACTTGACAATTCAGTTGTTAAATATGACTTATTCTTCCTCATGTCGTCTCAGGGAGATTTTTCTTGCCACAGTTGCCTCTGGCTTGCTCATTTAAATCTGAATAGACTTAGACTTAGACAGACTTTATTGTCTTTCAAATATACAGTAGATGCATACAGAATGAGATTACGTTGCCTAACGTAATAGCTGTTTTTATGACAGTGTTTATTGTTAAAAGAGCTATACAAATAAAATGAGGTAATCTAGTAACACCTGCAAATGAATGGGAAATAATTTTACCCACCCAAATGGCCGCACTTGCCCAACAATAGTATCACTCTGAATCTACAAAGAATTTAAGTAGAACAGGCCCCAAGTGAACAGTGACTCAGATTCATAAAAAAAAATTATTTCTTTTACACAATGTGCTAGGGCAGTAAAGTCAGGGCAGCATCATGGACAACACTGCTCACCCATAGCACAGTACACAGTCAATACTTTCAACAGAAATCTCCAAACAGCAACACAAATTGCACACATGAGATATTATTTTTTATCTTATTGTAAAATATAACTGAACATTTTACCCAGTTTACCTGCCATAATATAGTCAATTCATATCCACTACTTGAATGTATTTTGCATACTTGTGTCATCGTCTCAACGCTTCCTGTAGCCTAAAGATTAGGTAGAATGGAGAAAGGTGCTATGCATATCAAATGAGAGGTCACACAGCTTGTGAAGTTGCATACCACCACTAAAGAACTCCACCACGCAGATTGGCCTATTTGAAAACTGTCAGAAAGTTGCCTGTCTGCATTTCTTTTATCATTCTGTTCTTTATTGTTCATCTTAAGAGGCTGATCATGTACCCATGTGATCATGTAGTCTGGACTTTGAGGCTGGTTATAAAACAAACCTTTTAAGGCATAAAGTTTATTTGTTTTTGAATGACAGAAGAGGAGTATTATAGATTTACCATGAAATCTTACAGACAGATTATTCAAGATTTCAAGACTAATCAGTGCAACTTCATTTATATGCAAGCAGATTTATGTGTCAACAGGCATTGATGCAACTCTAACCTGAATTACCAGTAAATGGATTTTTATAACCTCATTTGTGAAGAATATACAGTATAAAGTGGATTCAGTAGGTATTCAAACCCCTTTACTTGCACATTGTTTTGCATTGTGGATTAGATTTTGAATGGATATAATTGCCATTTTAACCCATTAATCTACACTTAATCGCTCATAATGATGTAGTGAAAGCTACTTGTTTTTTAAAGTAAAAAATTAATTAAAAAATCAAAACCTGAACCCTCATTCACAAAAGTATTCAGATCCTTTATTTGGTACTTTGTAGAAGCCCCTTTGGCAGCAATTAGAGCTACAAGTCTTCTTGGATACACCTCTACTAGCTTTGCACACCTGGAGTTGGGCAGTTTATCAAATTCTTCGTGACGGATCCTCTCAAGCTCCATTAGATCGGATGACGAGCATCTGTGAACTGCCATCAGTGTCTCTCCACAGATGTTTGATGGGGTTTAAGTCTGGGCTTTGGCTGAGCCACTCAAGGACATTCAGAGATTTACCCCAAAGCCCACTCTAATGTTGTTTTGGCTGTATGCTTAGGATCATTGTCGTGTTGAAAGGTGAACTGTTGCTCCAGTCTGAGTTTGTATGCACTCTGGACGAGGTTTTCTTTAAGGATGTTCCTGTATTTTGCTGCATTCATCCGTCCCTCAATTGTTACCAGACTCCCAGTCCCTGCTGCTGAGAACCCCCTCAATAGCATGATGCTGCCACCATGATGTGTCACCGTAGGGATGGTATTAGCCAGGTGATCTGCAGTGCCTGTTTTTTTTGCCAGACATAGTACTTGCTGTTCTGTCCAAAGAGTTCAGTTTTCATCTCATCAGACCAGAGAATCTTTTTCCACATGTTGCCTGCGTTCTTTATGCTATCATATGCCTTTTACTCAACAGTGGCTTCCGTCTTGCCAATCTGCCATGAAGGCCTGATTTATGGAGTGCTGCAGAGATGGTTGTCTGTCCAACAGGTTCTCCCACCTTTGCACAGGACTTTTATAGACTTTCCTTCCTGACCAAGGCCTTTCTTTCCTCTAGGATAGGAAGGTTCTAGGGTGTGCCAAGCTTCTTCCATTTCAAAATGGACCAGTATGGTCCTGGGAACACTCAAAGCCTTAGAAAATGTTCTGAAGTGACATGTGGCCAAGTATGGTGACCCATACTCGGAATTTGTGCTCTGTATTTAACCCATCCAAGTGCACACACACAGTAGTGAACACACACTTGGAGCAGTGGGCAGCCTTTTTTGCTGTGGCATCCGGGGAGCAGTTGGGGGTTCGGTGCCTTGCTCAAGGGACTCACCTCAGTCATGGTATTGAGGGTGGAAGAGCACTGGTCATTCACTCCTACAATCCCACCTACAATCCCTGCCGGCCTGAGACTTGAACCTGCGACCTTCAGGTTCATCTTCGCGTTGCATGTCCGACTCTCTAACCATTAGACCACGACTGCCCCTGAAATCCTTGCCACGATTGATTCCTTGCCACGATTGATTCCTTGCCAGAATTTGATCGTGGAGATCCACAGACAGTTCCTTGGACATCATGGCTTGGCTTTTGTCCTGACAATCCAGTGTAAATCATGGGCCCTTGTAGACCCTGGTGTGTGCCTTTCCAAACTATGATCGATTAATTCAAATTGCAACAGGTGGACTCCAGTTGAGTTATAGCCACATAATTAAAGGATAATTAAAGAAAAGAGGATGTACCTGACCACAGTTTGGAGTGCCACAGCAAAGGGTCAGAATAATTTTGTGAATAAGAGATTTCAGTTTTTGATTTAATTGAATTAATTTTCAAAAATCTCTAAAAACGTTTTCACTTTGTTATTATGGGCGCTTAAGTGTAGATTGATGGGTAAAAGTGGCAATTATCTCCATTCAAAATCAAATCCACAACACAATAAAGTGTGTGACAAGTAAAGGGGTCTGAATACTTTCTGAATCCAGTGTATGTTGTATCAATTATTAATGTAGATCATCTACATGTGCATGTACTACATGTAATGTAGTGTAATATAATACTGATATTGTGACAGATTTGTTTTCTGAAATATTACGGCTGTTGTAAGTGCTTTGATGAATCACTTAGCAACACTTTTGTTACTTAGAGTGACAAGCACTTGATTGGACAGTAAATCCTTTGTACCAAATGTATAGTTTTCCCTCCTTTCCCATGTTAAATAATATTTTTTTGTAGATTATGAATAAAAGTATGATTGAATAGTTTTTTTGGTTTTTTTTTAAGCGGCCCTGCTGGCACATGTAACATGTAATTATCGTTATATATACACCAATCAGCCATAACATTAAAACCACTGACAGGTGAAGTGAATAACATTGATTATCTTGTTATAATGGCACCTGTCAAGGGGTGGGATATATTAGGCAGCAACTGAAGTCACTTCTCAAAGTTGATGTGTTGGAAGCAGGAAAAATGGACAAGCATAAGGATCTGAGCGACTTTGACAAGTGCCAAATTGTGATGGCTAGATGACTGGGTCAGAGCATCTCCAAAACAGCAGGTCTTGTGGGGTGTTCCTGGTATGCAGTGGTTAGTACCTACCAAAAGTGGTCCAGTGAACCGACAACAGGGTCATGGGTGCCAAAGGCTCACTGATGTGTGTAGGGAGGGAAGGCTAGCCCATCTGCTCTGATCACAAAGAAGGGCTACTGTATCATAAATTGCTGAAAAAGTTAATGCTGGCTATGATAGAAAGGTATCAGAACACAGTGCATTGCAGCTTGCTGCCTATGAGGTTGCATAGCTGCAGTCCATTTAGAGTGCCCATGCTGACCCCAGTCCACCACTGAAAGCTCCTACAATGGGCACATGAGCATCAGAACTGGACCATGTAGCAATGGAAGAAGGTGGCCTGGTCTTATAAATCACATCTTCTTTTACATCATGTGGATGGCTGGGTGCATGTGTGTCGCTTACCTTGGGAAGAAATGGCATTAGAATGCATTATGGGAAGAAGGCAAACTGGCAGAGGCAGTGTGATGCTCTGGGCAATGATCTGCTGGGAGACCTTGGGTCCTGGCATTAATGTGGATGTTACTTTAACACGTACCACCTACTTAAACATTGTTGCAGACCAAGTACTCGTCTTTCTTTGCAACAGTATTCCCTAATAGCAGTGGTCTCTTTTAGCAGGATAATGCACCCTTCTACACTGCAAAAAGTGTTCAAGAATGGTTTGAGGAGCATGACAAAGAGTTCAAGGTGTTAACTTGGCAAATTTAACTACAATTACAAATTCCCCAGATATCCGATCCATTACCTGTGGGATGTGCTGGACAAACAAGTCTGATCCATGGAGACCCACCTCAGAACTTAAAGGACTTTAAGGGTCTGCTATTAAAGTGTTGGTGCCAGATACCATAGCACACCTTCAGAGGTCTTGTTGCCTTGATGGCTCAGAGCTGTTTTGGAGGCACAAGAGGGACCCACACAATATTAGGCAGGTGGTTTTAATGTTATGGCTCATCGATGTGTATACTGTGTATTGTAAAAATGCCTTATGATTTATGATATCGCAAGATTGTTTTCTTTCTAAAAATTTTTCTTTTAAAAGCATATCAATTACCCCTACGCTTGTCTGTGGTGTGTTTTGGATTTTAATTCCCTGTATAAATGGTACATTTTTAATTGAGGCTTACAGGAAGCAGAGAAAATAAGATACTTATTTATTTTTTTATATTTCAAATGTGTGTCTCAGAATGCGGTCAGCCGCCTCTACAGAGCAGAATAGTTGGAGGATATGATGCAACTGCAGGTCACTGGCCATGGCAAGTTGATATACAGGTACAGTAAATAATGCAATGTTCTGGCTAGACATTGTTGCTATTAAATGTTTATTTCATGATACATCATGATATCACAATTTACAGTTAATTACATTATTGTAATGTACATTGTATAGCCTACATTAGTCCAACCACAGATCTGGTCTACCTTAATAGCTTCCTTAATATTTATGTTTAAGTGACCTATAATAGTCATGAGTAAACAGATCTCTGTCCTGACATGACCCACATGTGCATATTTTTAAACCATTATCATCTTGGTGACCAAAACCAAGATGGCGGCGCATGCACAACATGAGGCTCAGCGTCTCTCCAGGTTTTGCAAATTAGATATGTTTTTTCTAGTTATGTTAAGCTTGGTTGTTTGTCACAACCGCGCAATCACTTTATACAGATGACAAAATCTACTGGACATTAAACTTTGCCGCAGAAACATTGGAGTGGATATGGCATTCAACTTCCATCTGCTACCATCAGAGACACTCTGGTCCCTGGTCTCAAGTGAGCCAGCCAGTCCAACAGGAAGTGCCAGTCGCTGGCGTCACAACCATAAACAAAGACGGGATAAGTGGGGTGGCCTGTGGACTAAGCTAAAGCTCAGCCTGCATCGTCCAAGCATCTTCCTTACCAGTGTACGGTCTCTGGCTAATAAGATTGATGAAATATGACTTACTACGGCTTTCCGGATTACTCAAAAAATGCCTTTGGACTGCAACATTATGATTTTCAATGAAACATGGCTTAATAGCACCACTCTGACCAACACAATTGAACTAGAGGGCCGCAGCATCTTCAGAGCTAACAGAACTGCTGTGGGCTCTGGTAAAAGGAAAGGTGGGGGTGTTTGCATCTATGTAAACAGAACTTGGTGCACTGATGCTATTATTACTAAGTCCCACTGTTCTGCTGATATTGAGTACATCTTTATCAAGTGCAGACCTTTTTATCTGCCCTGTGAATTTACATGCACCATAATCGCTCCAGTGTATGTACCCCCGGATGCTAATGCTAAGTTATCCATGAAAGAATTTGGTACTGTTATTAGCAAGCTGCAAACAATCTGGACGGAGCTTTTGTCATTGCTGGGGATTTTAATCACACTAATTTGAGGATGGCACTCTGCAAATACTATCAAAACGTCTCTTGCCCTACAAGAGGAGACAACATTCTTTATCATGTTTACACAAACATTATTGAGGCCTACAAAGCTACTCCCTTCCCCCATGTTGGGCAATCAGATCATGTGTCCCTGTTCCTACTCCCCAAATACACTCGATTATCAAACATGTGAAACCCACAGTGAGGACTGTAAAAGTGTGGCTACAAGGAGCAGACTCTACTACAGCAACAGTTCCAGGACACAATGGAATGCAAATGGGGTTTCTGTATTCTCTATTTGTCTGTCAGGCAAATATGCATTAAAAAAAAAATAGCCAAGACACACAATTTGGGCTATAGACCCCTGTGCTCTGTTGCTGTGTTTAGAATGTGACTGTCTTTAGCTTGCCTGCCTACCTACCAAGGCCTCCCTGTGTGGCTTATAAGTGTCCATGCTAATAATAATGTGTGTAATGAATATCACAGTATTTCCTATAACTGATTATTATCAAATACCTGACAGATAATAACATAAAAACTGTGAGCATTATGGAATGTTAATTAAGAGTAGAAGGAGATTTGATTACATGGTTGCTTTGTTTAGACATGAAATCCCTCAACCTGTTTTTCTACTTTGGCCACCTGGCCTTTACAGTAGGAAAATCTAAACATGAGCTGTCCATAATAACATTGACCACCCCCATTTCTGTGTCTGTGTTTTCAACAAATGAGCCTGGGAATGCACCTTAAACTGGTATGAACATTTTATATATGTATATATATCTGAAAGTATTAGAGCGGCAAGGGTTTTTAGATGAACATGAGACGATAGATCAGAATTTCAGCTTTCATTTCCTGATATTTAAATCTAGTTGTGTTAAACAAAATCTGTAAATCTTGAGTGATCAAAAATGTTGGAACATATGACTGACAGGTGTTTCTAGGTGTTTCATACAGAGATGAGCCACAAAAGTTCTGGAACCAAAATTAACCTTGACCAAAGTAACAGAAAGGCCAAAGTGTGGGGAAAGAAAGGATCTGCTCGTGATCCAAAACATATAAGCTTATTGGCCAAGCACTGTGGAGGTGGTGTCATGGCTTGAGCTTGCATGGCTGCTTCTGGAACGGGCTCACTAATCTTTATTGATGATGTAACTCATGATGGTAGCAGCAGAATGAATTCAGAAGTCTACAGAAACATTGTCTGCCAGAATCCAGAGATTTGCATCCAATCTAATTGGGAGGAACTTCTTCATGCAGCAAGACAATGACCTAAAACACACTGCCAACACAACCAAGGAATTCATCAGGGGAAAAAAGTGGAAGGTTTTAGACTGGCCAAGTCAATCACCAGACCTTAGCCCAATTGAGCATGCATTTCACCTCCTGAAGAGGTGAAGAGACTGAAGGGAGAAACCCCCCAAACAGACAACAACTGAAGGAAGCTGTGGTACAAGCCTGGGAAAGAATCTCAAAAGAAGAATGTAATAGTTAGGTGATGTCAGTGGGTTGCCAATTTGATGCAGTTCTTGCAAGAAAGGGATATGCAATCGCATATTAAGTGTTATTTGCTTTAATTTACTTTAAGACTATCTGTTCCAATACTTTTGTTCACCTAAAAATTGTGTGGTCTTGCCCCAAGGTGCCATGTTTTAAGTTGTTTAACACATCTAGATATATCAGGAAATGAAAGCTGAAGTTACGATCTATTGTCTCATATTCATCTTTTGATATCACCTGCACATTCATGGGGAAGTGATAGCCCAGTGATTTGATTTCTGATCGGAGGGTCATGAGTTCAAATCCCAGGACTGCCAGGCTGTCACTGCTGGGCCCTTGAGCAAGGCCCTTAACCCTCAACTGCTCAGTTGTATAAATGAGATAATTGTAAGTTGCTCCGGATAGGGGCATCTGCCAAATGCCCTAAATGTAAATGTAAACCCAAATGTCTTCAGTGTATAGCAAAAACAAAAGAATTTCCAATATTTTAGAAGGGAACTGTATATATCCTTATTTTGCCTAACTTCGTTTGGCTTGACTAAATTTTTCATGTTCCCAGGACTTGATTTTATTTTTACTGCTTCTGTTTTCCCTTACAACTAGGAGCCAGGTGTTATTAAGCCACAGAAAAGTCATTTTGTCTGTGTAATTTTTCAGTTTTTATTTTATTTTCTTGCCTACAATCATGTTTGATAGAGATGCTACACTCTAAAAATGTGCAGAATTTCTAAATTCGCTAAATTTTAAACTGTGCTGGCTGACAGAGTGTAAAACTGCTAACACGTTCATGTTAACTCTGTCTGTAATGTTAATGCTACAGCATACAAAGACATTTTAGACAATTGTATGCTTCCACCTTTGAGGCAACAGTTTTGGGAAGGCCCTTTCCTGTTTTAGCATGATGGTGAGGTCCATAAAAACATGGTTTGACAAGTTTGGTGTGGAAGAACTCCATTGGCCTGCACACAGCCCTAACAACCCAATTGAACACCTCTGGGATGAATTGGAACATCGATTGCGAGCCAGGCCTTCTCATTCTGCATCAGCACCTGATCTCACAAGTGCTCTTATGACTGAATGGGCACATGTTCTCATAGACACGCTCCAAAATCTTGTAGAAAACCTCCCCAGAGGAGTGGAGGTTATAATAGCAAATTGGGGGCCAACTCTCTGTTAATTTCCATGGTTTTGGAATAGGCACATAGGACTGTGATGGTCAGGTGTCCACATACTTTTGGATATGCAGTGTATATATCTAAAATGGTTAAAAAGGTGTGATGATCAGGTGTCCATATAATATAGGTGGCTCATATTGAAATCTTTAGTTCCAGTTTTCAGGGACATTTTCTGACAGGATCTGTTTTATTGAAGTGTTCTTAAATAAACTGCTTACAGCAGCTTTAAACTATCAATAAACCATTTATTTTCAGTCCTCTTCAGGACATGTATGTGGAGGAACAATCATTGCTGAGAACTGGGTTCTATCTGCAGCTCACTGTTTCCCAAAGTGAGTTTCGATCATTTTTTTTTTCTCAATTCTTGAGATGTTTCTGTGCAGCAGAATTCAGTCAAATCTATTTGTTCTTTACATGTTTTCCTTCTGAATGTACAGAAATCTTGCATCTTTGCAGGAACTTTTCCCTCTTGCTAATATACAAATTTTATCATGATTGATGATTAATAATAATGACTTACCACTAGTGTTTTCCACTAGCAATTTGTTAAATTAGTGTACTCTTCTTGTGATGTTAGCTAATTTAGCATGTTCAGCATATCTATCTTTGTCTCTCATGGTGTTTCTAGTCCTTCTGACACATCCCAGTACGTGATCTACGCAGGCCGTCTGCAGCTGAATGGCTGGAACCCACACGAGACGTCTCATCGGATTAGTCGTGTGGTGGTGCCGTATGGCTACACGGACCCGCAGCTGGGCCAGGACATAGCTTTAGTGGAGTTGGCTAAGCCAGTCACGTGGTCTGATCACGTCCAGCCTGTGTGCCTGCCAAATGCAGATGTTTCGTTTCCTGGAGGAACGCAGTGCACCATCACAGGCTGGGGAGACATTAGAGATGGAAGTGAGTGTGGGTGGGGATGCCAGACACAGAGGTCGGCATTGAGGGAAAATATAACTTAAAAACAGCCTGAGTGAGTTTAGGTGCATGCTTGCTGTATTACTAGTATTATTAGGGGGAGTACTTGTGGCCATGAACAGGTAAGACTTTCATCCGTATTTTGGTTGTGGGCCACTGATGCACTTAGGATTTGAGTAAATGAGAGCCATCTGAGAGCCATCTTTAAGCAAATCTGCAACTTAGGCAGGTTTTTTGGGTAAAGAACTACAAATTACATAAATAAGTTTTCATTACCCTACAAAACAGGAAGTAAATAGAGGCCTGAAGACTCTGCCCTGTAATAACTTCCAACAAAATTAGAGAGTTATCATGGTGTTCCTCTAACAGTTGTAGGGGATTATTAGAGAACACAAAATAGGAATGGGGTGAGAAGATAAGATTAGATTCAACTTTACTGTCATTGTGCAGAGTACAAATACAGAGCCAATGAAATGCAATTTTATCCCAGCTTGCTAGGAAGCTTGGCTTAGAGCTCAGGGTCAGCCATGATACGGTGCCCCTGGAGCAGATGTGGTTAAGGTCCTTGCTCAAGTGCCCAACAGCAGCATCCTGACAGTGCTGGGGTTTGAACCCCCAACCTTCTGATCAGTAACCAAGAGCCATTCAGCCACTCCTGCCCACCATTTTCCTAACATTTTCCCATCTCTGGGTGTAGTTTCTTTGCAGGGGGTGGGAACTCTGCAGCAGGTGCAGGTGCCAATCATCGATCAATCTGCCTGCCAGGAGATGTTCCAGATCCAAGCCACAGAGCAGGTTAACATTCGCTATGACATGCTTTGTGCTGGCTTTCAACAGGGGGGCAAAGATTCCTGCCAGGTGAGGGTGACTGTTCTATGGGGTGTCCGAAAAGTCAAGAACCAATTAGAGCATATACTCTACATGTTCACCCTTATGCTTTCCGCATTTTCTCAGCTGCTGTATCATGTATTTGCGGATTTTGCTCAACATATTCAGATGGACATATTCGTGTTCCAATTATACGTTCCAGAGCTTTCTGAAAAAATACTGAACTTCTCTTTAGGGGGATTCTGGAGGACCGCTGGTGTGCCAAACATCTAGTGGCATCTGGTTACAGGCTGGCATTGTGAGCTTCGGCCTGGGCTGTGCCCAGCCCAACCGGCCGGGTGTCTATGCTAGAGTGTCAGCCTTTTCCAACTTTATTCAGAACAACATTCAGGGACTACAACTGCGTAGTGCAGCGGATCACAACTGGACCGGCTGGCTCATCATACTCGCCAGGACTGTAATTGCACTAATTATGGCACATCTGCTGAGATAATGTCAACTTATCTATGCCAAGGGAAGGATAAATTCACAAACCTCAGGTGACATTAAAAAGAGGCAATGCAGGCAATGATTATTGTTTATATACTGTATGCTGAATACAATGTTCTGCTTGCCTTTGCATTCAGTGGCTACTCAGTAGAATGTGCATATCTAGTCTGAATATAGAAAGGTAACACTTTAGTCAGAAGTGATATGTTGTTTGCACATTTACACTGTAAGCAGACTATTTTTTAAATGAAATGTCTGTAAACTGCAAGATTTGACAACCATAAATTGAGGAAAATTGAGGAAAATAGGCTTTAAGTGTGGGATAGTGTGATCAGGTATTTATTGATGTTTTTTTATGTATCTTGCCTTTTTAAATTTATAACTGATTGTCTTAAATAAAGAATTGTGTATAGTGTGTGTATGTGTATATATATATGTGTGTGTGTGTGTGTGTGTGTGTGTGTGTGTGTATATATATATATATATATATATACACACACATATACAAACATTACAGTTAGGTCCAGAAGTATTTGGACAATGACAGAGTTTTTGTGGTTTTGCCTTTATACACCACCACAATGCATATGAAATAAAACAAGATGTGATCGAAGTGTAGACTTTCAGTTTTATTTTAAGAGGTTCCACAAAAATGTGGCATTTACCATTTAGGAATTACAGCCAAAGGCTCAAAGGTATTTGGACAAAGTGACATAATTGTAAATATAACCATAATTTTAATACTTGGCTGAAAATCCTTTGCAGTCAAT
>CM075014.1:4838691-4849870 GCA_037576675.1 Pangasius sanitwongsei | reverse complement strand
CTTTTGGAGAGCAGTGTATATATATATATATATATATAAATATATATATATATATATATATATATATATAAATAAAATCACACAGTCAAGTCCATAATTACTTGGTCAGTGACCGAATTTACGTGATTTTGCCTATGTTCACCACCACAATGGAATTGAAATGAATCATTCAAGATGTGATTGAAGTGTAGACTTTCAGCTTTAATTCAAGGGGTTTTAACAAAAAATATTGCATTAACCGTTTAGGAATTACAGCCATTTTTTACATAGTCCCTCCATTTTCACAGACTCAAAAGTAAATGGACAATTGGACAATTGACTGATAAGCAGTTTCATGCCCAGGTGTGGCCTTTTCCCTCATTATTTCATGACAAATTAAGGAGATAAAATGTCTGGAGTTGATTCCAAGCATTGAATTTGCTTTTGTTAGCTGTTCATGAGAATTCTCAATATGCGGTCCAGAGAGGTGTCGATGCAGGTGAAGGAGGCCATCATTAGGCTGAAAACAAAACAGACCTATCAGAGAGATAGCAGAAATTTTAGGAGTGGCCGAATCAACAATTTGATACATTCTTAAAAAGAAGGAATGCCCTGGCGAGCTCAGCAAAACCAAAAGGCCTGGAAGCCCATGGAAGATTAAAGCAAATGATCGCAGAATTCTATCCTTGTTAAAGAAAAACCCATTCACAACATCTAACCTAGTCAAGAACACTCTGGAGGAGGTAGGCGTATCATTGTCAAAGTCTACAATCGAGACGCCTTCAATGTGAATAAAGATGGTTCACCTCAAGATGCAAACCACTGGTAACACTCAGAAAGGCCAGATTAGACGTGCTAAAAACCTTTTTAAAAAAAAAATAAAAAAAAAGAGCCTGCCCAGTTCTGGAACAATATTAACTTGCACCAGAATGACAGGAAGAGAAGGGTATGGAGAAGGAAAGGAAGGGCTCATGATCCAAAGCATGCCACATCATTTGTTAAACGTGGAGGAAGTGTTATGGCATGGGCATGTATGGCTTCCAATGGAACGGGCTCACTGGTGTCTGTTGATAACGTGACCGCTGGTAGAAGTAGCAGGATGAATTCTTAAGTGTATAGAGCTATACTTTCTGCTCACATTCAGTTAAATGCTGCAAAACTGATAGGGTGGTGCTTCACAGTATAGATGGATAACGACCCAAAACATACCACAAAAGCAACCCAAGGGCTTCTTAAGGCAAAGAAATTAAATGTTCTTAAATGTCCAATGACCTGAACCCAAAATAGCTACAATTCCTAAACGGTTAATGCAATATTTTTGTTAAACCCCTTGAATTAAAGCTGAAAGTCTACAATTCAATCTTGATTGCTTCATTTCAAATCCATTGTGGTGGTGTACAGTGGTGTACAGAGGCAAAACTATGAAGATTGTGTTGCTGCCCAAATATTTATGGACCTGATTGTATGTGTGTGTGTGTGTGTATATAGCGGTGAAACCAACTCCAATGTTGACTTATCATTTTTGTTCCTTTATTGCAAACAAACATTATTTGTCATGCTGGTGCAAAATCATTTATCTGAACACTAATACCTAAAATGTATTCATGAAATGCCCAATCAAACCTGCTTTTAACACTTCACTCTTGGTGGGCTTTGCGTTTACAATGAACATGGTTCCAAGGCAATGGTTGATCTTTTTCAGTGTAAGTTCTTCAGCAGTGAGTGCTCAGTGTGCCTTTGTCGTAGGTTGAGTGCACCTAGGGAACACAAGTACAGACCTTTTGTAGTGCTTCTACATTCTACTGCAGTTAGTCTTAGCTGCCAATAGGCAAATCTTTTCTGTCTCCAAGGGTCAGACTTTCAGTTTCAATATCAAGATTGTGGCACAATAGATAATTGTGATCAACCTATTGCCTGTGACCCAGTTTATACTTTTATTAGCAGATCGTATTTTTCAACTGAAATGCTTCATTTTAGCACCAAATTAGCACCAGAATGCTATCTAGGCCTCCATTTTGGTCATGAATGGTAGCAATTTTAGCCATGTGTTAGACTTGTTAGAATTCTTAGGAGTAAAACTTGACCGAATGTATATGGATAAAGGAAACGATTGTTTGAAAAACAATCTGAACAGGTGTATTAGAGAATCTACAGCATGCCAAACTTGTCTTTTGAAGTCACTGGGGGGAATCTACACCCTATACATATGAACTTTTCTTCACCGTTAACTACTGTTTATAGTGAAGTTGGCACTTGTTTTGGAGGTATAGTACATGATCTTGGGTAGAATAAATTAAGGTGCCATATTGCCATGATGGGAATTAGACTAGAATCTAGTCTAAGGGAGGTTGGAGTTGTCAGAAAGAATCATGGGAGATCCAAGCTGAAGCTCCTGCTGAAGTGATTCCAAGTCGGCTGGGGTCATGCGGTGTACTTCCAACCAATCTGAGAGCAAGGATGCGGAGAGGGGTGCAGAGTCGTTGTGACTGTCATGAAAGGATTTAACACATTTCAATCACTTGGTAAGCTCACAGACACCATTTAAATAAAAGGAACAACTGTAAATGCATTCCAGTCCCATATGAATACATTTGCAATTTAAGTGAGGCTTGACTGACCTTTCCCTGAGGTCTGAGTGCTGGAGGTCAGTGAGCGACTGAGTAAGAAGATCGTCAAGATCAAAGCCGACGCCATATCCAGCCCCACTGCCCTTGGGGGTCACAGAAAAAACTGGGGGCAAAATATCGTCAACCTGGCAAAAACATGAGCAAGGGGAGACTAAACAATTCAGAAAACCTTCAGCATTATAAATTTACCATATTTGACAGTTGCTCTTATTCAGAAGAAAATATCCTCACAGTAATACAAGCAGGACAGAATCTAAGAATACTATTATGCTGACGTTTAGAGCTAAAACATTCATAATTAATCCCATTTAGTTCACTTATTCACAACACACCTGTGACTTAGACAGCTGTAGTGTGACTGTATGGATGTCTGGTGCTCTGGAGCTCACTGGTAGCCCCGTGTCTGTGAGGCAAGTTTGGACTGATGATCCAGGTGCCCCATGAGAAGGTTCATGTGAAGGAGTACCATTTTGCTGCTTGCCAAGGGCAGAACACAACTTCTCCAGGGGCTCAGAAGCATGTACTGAGTCCTGGGTAGGGAGAGACCTGCTGGTGTCCTGAATTCCAACTCTTGTCATCCCATTGGGAGTCAATGCTAGAGGTTTGTTAATGAAGGAGTCTGATGAGAAAAGTTTGACAGGAGGGTTAGTGATGGGCATTTCAATGTTAGGAAGAGATTGAGTTTCTTGGGGGTGCATAAGAGGTTGGGCTTGCTGGGGCTGTGAAAGAGACTGGGTTTGAGTGAGCAGAACTGACTGCTGGGGTAAGCTCACATGGCTCAGCTGTGGAGGAGACAACTGGATCTGCTGAGACTGGTGTGGTATTTGTGCTTGCTGCTGTGCTGTTCCTCCACTGGCCTGGTTCCCAGTCCAATTCCCTACTGTGGTTAATACTGTCCCACACCCCTGGAACTGAGTCGGAGGTTGGGATTTTAATGTGTCACTTTTGGCAAGGGTACATGGGGCTGCAACCACACCAAGTGTCCCACCTCCAACTATGGCCAAAGCCCCACCCCCTACACCTCCACCTCCTGCCACCATCCCATTTTGAGTGGACCCTAGGGGAATTGACAAGGAATTGAAGGTGGCACGTGGATGAAACATTCCAGATGCCACACACTGGCCAATCTGTGGCACTATTTGTTGGGGTGGTTTGAACACCTGCAACTCACTTGGTTGTTTGTCTGGCACTGATTCCACAGTGTCTGACGACATTTTTATCAGGCCTTTTCCCATGGTTGCCTGCATGTGGCAAGAACCTGTCTTACTGTTACTGGAGTTAGTAGGGTTATTGTCGATGACTTGTGATTTGTCCATCATTCGTCCCCACCGTTCCAGCAGCTTCTTGTCATTGTCACTCAGCACGACGCCACCCAAGGACTCGCCTGATTTGCCTTCTTTTTTCTCCTTTTCTCTCATCTTTTTCTTTCGCTCCATTGCTCGTTCCTGTCTTTTCCTTCGTTTCTCTTCTCTCTCCCGCTGTCTCTCTTGTGCTGTAACAGGTCTCCTGTGTTCTGGACCAGAGGACGAAACCAAGGAAGACGAGCTCGCAGTCCCGCTGCCCAGGTCTATACCCAGGGCTGCAGCACTTCCATCTGGGTATCAAAGAAAAACAAATATTAATTATTTAGGTCTTTAAACCATTCAATTAATTTCAATTCAGTTTTATTTGTATAGTACAACAATAAACATTGTCAAAAAGCAGTTGGATATAGATTTAGATCCCTAACGAACAAGCCAAAGGCAAAACGGATGAGGAAAAACTCCTTTGAGAAGGAAGAAACCTTGAGAAGAACCAGACTGAAAAGGGAACATGACAGGATAGTGTAATTATAAATGATTACAGTATAGTTTCAGAAGAGTAAAGGCAAACAGTACTAAGTAAACCATCTAAAAATATATTTCAAAAAGTTATACTTTTTCAATATTAAATAAAATTGAATACAACAAACCAAAAGCAAGTATTTTAGACATCAGTTTTACTGTAAAGAAGGTTAGACAGTGTTTAAAATGCACTGTATCCTTTCTCTCTTAGTGATTTAGTGTTTATAACAGAATAAATCAGCAAATTAATTTTTAAAATCCTAGACTTTTTTCTCAGTGTGTCCAGACAGATGACGTAGTTTTGGCCAAGATTTTTCACTCCAGTGCATCATTATTGGCAACTTAAAATTATGGGGGTAGGCTCTGGATCCACCGTGACCCTGACCAAGGTAAAGCAATTACTGAAGAGGAATGAATGAATGAAAACTGAAATAATGAATGAATGAAAGCTTAATATTTAGATCATACATAGCCCTAGTCATGATTATAACAAAATTATTGCAATCTCTGCAAATGTCCAATTTAACAATCTGGGATCCACCCACATTAATTGACTACCAGGCAATAAACAGCACTTTGAAGGCACAGTAGTGTAGAGATTCTTATAATATTGGAGAAGGAAACAAAATAACAAAAAAAATTATCGATGATAAAGAAAAACTGCGTAATTTAAAAAAAAGAACTGAATAGAACTGAGACATGTTTCTGTTTTGGCCAAACTCTGAGCAGATAGTACTGCTGTGTCAAGCTTATGCTTAAAATTCATCCCAGATTTCTATGTAAGGAATTTGTAAGGAGTAATTTGTAAGGTGTGTGTATTTTCATTTTTTGTTTTGTTTTTGGATTTGATTTTGAATGGCAAAAAGGAAAAATGCAGGCACACAAAAAAAAGCACATAAAATGTTCCCTTCAGGAACACAGGTAAAATGATTTATATATGGTTACACATACCTCGTGCCTTTTGCCTTAGTGCTGACTTGAGCAAAGCTGCTTTGAGTGCTGCTTTGGTATCATCTGAAATTGCCCCTTCTTTTCTAGTGGTCTCCCCAGAAGTTCCTTTCCCCCCTTTTCCAAGTGAACGAGAAAGTGACTGAGAGAGAGACTGAGCTTGCATCTGAGATAGAGAAAGAGAGGCCCCAGATTTTGTTAGACTGGATGGAGGTGCTGTAGAGGCTGATGGCTGGTGGAGTGCCTGGCTCCGAATTGTCTGTACAGCAGGAGCTTGATTTGCAGAAGCCTCCCTCTTGGTGCAGTCTCCAGCTGGTTCGCAAGGTGGTGTGCCTTGGCTGGATGTGGGAGTGGTAAGGTCTATGGTCTCTGGTTGTCCATCTGAATTTGCACTGGGCATGTCCACATCCTGACAGCTTCTTGTGAATGGTGTCAAATAATTGGCAAGATGGGTAAAATCAGGTGGAGGAGCTTGCTTATTTAATGAAGGAGCCAAGGTGATTGAGCTCTGTGTTATGACCAAATTTTGACTTGCTTTCTGCTGCTGAGGGTGTGTTACATTTGGCTGGTTTTGAGTACTGGGCACCATTGGATAGGCATGATTACCTGTGCTCCCTGGCCCTTGTCCCAATCTCTGGAGTGGTTTGAACTGGATCTTCCTGCTACCTTGTTTCTTGTTGTGGAAGTCCTGTATTTCAGCAAGTATGGCCTCCTTGATCTGCTCTCGCCCCATGGGCTGTCGGTCAAACTCAAAATCGAAGGCAGGCACACACACAGGCTCATCATCTGGGTCATGGTACTTGGCAAGGTAAGGGTGCTCTAGTGCCTGGCACACACTAATCCGTTCGCGAGGGTCAAAGCGCAGCATGGCATTCAGAAGGTCCAGAGCAACAGGTTCGGCCTGTGGGAACAGTCTAGAGAGGGGCACGGGTGCCCTGGAAGGCAAGCTCTGGATGTAAGAGCGCACCCTTTCGGCTCCAATAGCACCCACCACACTCTCAGGTGGTGTACCCAAGACGGAGAGAATCAGCTGCAGCTGATGCACATAGTGCTTGCCTGGGAAGAGCTGCTTCCGACCCAGCATCTCGGCGAAGATGCAGCCTACTGACCAGAGGTCAATGGCAAGGCTGTAGTGGTGAAGTGAGAGCATGAGCTCGGGTGCACGGTACCAACGTGTGGCCACATACTCTGTCATGAAGGAACGTGACTCCTCAGCATGGGCAGCACTCAAACCCCGGGCCATGCCAAAGTCCCCAATTTTCAGCTCACAGTTCTCATTCACCAGCAGGTTGGACGGCTTCAGGTCACGGTGGATTACATTGGCTGAGTGGATGTACTTCAGGCCACGCAACAGCTGGTACAGAAAGTAGCGTGTGTGCTCAGGGGTCAGAGGTTGTTTTGAGTGGATGATCTGATGCAGGTCACTCTCCATTAGGTCAAGGACTACATACCTACAAAGAGCAGACAAAGATTAAAAAATAAAAGGCAGAAACAATCACACATTATAGAAAGTACACCCATTATATGCCAGTTATTTTCTACAACTTGCATGTGATACTTCTCACACTTACACCGATTTGAAGGCTGAGGGAGGCACCACAGGCTGAAGGATGTCCTTAATTGCAATAATGTTGTCATGTTTAAAGTGTTTCAGGATCTTGAGCTCTCGAAGTGTGCGTTTGGCATTTGTCACAACTTCAAAGGCATTTGGGATCTTCTTTATTGCCACCTGTTGCCCTGCATAAAAATTATCAGTTTAAAATTAATGAAAAACATTTAATGCCCCATGGAATACACAAATAAGACAAACAAATCTCTGAAAGTAAAATGTTTTAGCTTGACATCACAATCTGTCATTTTTTTTTTTTAACAAGGTCTGCTTTATTAGAAGCCCATAAAGATCCTTGGTAAGGATTAAATGTACTAAATGTACTAAATGGTGTTTGCAATATAATATAATTTTGCCTTATATATATAAATTTTTCCATTTTGCCTCTGTACACCACTACAATGGATTTGAAATGAAGCATTCATATTTGATTGAAGTGTAGACTTTCAGCTTTAATTCAAGGGATTTAACAAAAATACTGCGGTAATCATTTAGGAATTACAGTCATTTTTTATATAGTACCTCCATGTTCACAGGCCCAAAAGGAATTGGACAAACTAATATAATCATAAATATTAGGATTATTTTTAATACTTGGATGCAAATCCTTTGCATCCTTTGTGGTGGAGTACACAGGCAAAATTACGAACATTGCATCACTGTCCAAATACTTATGGATCCCAATCTCAAAGTAGGTGTTATATTAAATATATAAGAATTGTTTTTTACTTTAACATTTTAACATTATGTCAAACAACATTTTGGGGTTCCTACCATTGTCCCGCCTCCTGGCAGATGATACGACGCCATAGGCACCTGTGCCAATGGTCTCGATGATGTCATATTCTTCACCGACCTCAAACTTCACATCTAAAGAATGGGCTTTAAGAAGTGCCAGGTTCTTCGCAGCCACAGTGCTTGCATCTGCATTGGTTGACACATCGTTGACAGGTTGGGAGTGATGTTCCACCTCAGGTGCTTGTTGATTCTTGTCACTGTTACTCTCCCTCTTAATGTTGGCTACAGAGTCTTTTGATTTCTCAACTTCACTGGATGACATCCTGGACCTTTTAAATGCAGGAAACACTAAAAATGTAACGCCTGTGGACATGGCCTGCCATTTAAAACAAATACTGTGTTACTGATGTATCATACACTGTATACAGAATATGACTAAGGCTACTATTATTGCTTGACACCTCTGTGTTTTTGGATAACCATTTTATTGTTCAATTTGACAATAAAACAAAAACAACCTATGGCTAAGACAGCTGCTGTTAATATAAACTACTTCAGTGACTTAAGAATGCAGTGAACAGTGAGCATGATCTTTTCAACAAGGGTATTAGCTAATGAATGTATGTATATAAATATATTTATAATATTACATTTCCTTAGGTTCTTAGTCAATTCACTGTCAGAAAACTAAAAAGAAAAAAATTGTTTTATTGAAACTTTTAAACATTTTTCTATTTCATTTCAAGACACTATAAATGATCTTCTGTCTAAACGTAAGATCACGTAAGGTCATTACTTAATGAAGCTAAGTTTAAAATAACACCATTATGTGATACTGAAGAAAAGAACATGCTATAGGATTTACAGGATTTATAGGATTTATAAGATAAGGCAAAACGAGCACTGCTCTCTTTAGCACAGGGGCGTGATATCCCACTGCATAACCAATCTGTTATCTTTTAATTCGTGAAAAAAACAACAACAACATCACGTGTCAATAAAGACTCAACTCAAAAAATATAGTTTACCTTATAATTATCAGGATAGCGATGATCCTGTGAACGTTTCTGTCAAAGCATGGCTGCTTTTCTCTCAAATGGCTATCGCAAACCTTTTTTACTTCCTTCTATTCTTCCGTGTTGTGTGTGAGTGACGGCGCGATTGTCCAATGGGGTGTAACATGTGCATGGAACAGCCAATAGGCTTTAAGACATAGTTAAGAGGCGGGATCTTTTCGCTATTGAACAGAACCATTGTTTGGGCGGTGCCGACCTGAAATGAGTCGCGGGTAAACATTTTCGAGAAGCCAAACCTCTTTTTTTTACATACAGTATGATTACAGTGTGCGTTCTGGTAGCAGGGTCGCATTTTAAACACGTCAAAGAAGCCGTGGTTAAGCTGAAGCTATTTAAAATCCTCAACACACTGACAAATCTGAGCTGTTTTACTGTTTACATAGCCTACGACTCTAACAGGGCGCCTCCCACTCGTCTGCTGATAGTGCACTGTGAACACGCTGGGATCAAAGGCTGCGTACACACACACACACACACACTGCAGCATTACATAGTATTTCAAAACAACACGACAGCTACAGTAATTGTAGCATGTGTAATGTATTGTCATAGTATTGAGACACAATTTAATACTGAAAGCTCCTGTATTTGAAAACTATAAGAATACATTTTTAAGATGTTGAGCAGTAAGAGAAAATCATGAAACCAAAATGTTATGTGTTATTAAATGTACATCTACAGATTTAACGCAGGTGAACTGGGTCAGGTCTTACCAACGATGGCAAATGAGCTAATGCATATTTATTTACTTTCTCAAAACTGTGTTAGGCACTACTGGTCCTAGCAATTTTAGACCTACATTAAAGTTGCCACTTCTTTCTAAAGTTCTTACTTAATCGCATTTTAGAGATTTCAGATATTCAGTCAGGTTTTAGAGCACATCATAGTACTGATTCGGCCCTCCTTAAAGTAACCATTGACTTGCTACAGTTTGTGGACTTGGGGAACTCTGCTCTTCTTGTTTTTCTGGACTTGAGTGCTGCATTTGACACAGTAGATCATGCCATTCTCCTGGAACGTCTCAGATATGGGGCTGGCATTAAGGGTACTGCTCTACAACGGTTTTCCTCATATCTGGAAAATCATACTTTTTCAGTCATGAAATGAAATTTCTCCTCCTCCACAGCACCCATCGCCTGTGGGGTTCCACTAGGCTCTGTCCTAGGGCTGACCTTATTCTCTTTATATATGCTTCCTTTAGGTCACCTCCTTCAAAAACATGATATCTTTTATCATTTCTATACCGGTGATACACAGTTACCTCCCATTAAAACCTGGTGATAATGACTCTGTAATGCCTCTCCATGCTTCCCTGAGGGATATTAAAAGTTGACAGGCAATGAACTTCCTTCAGATAAATGAGAGCAAGACAGAACTTACCGTGTTTGGACTCTCTAGGTCCTTTAAACAACTTGGTAACAACTTGGGCCCCCTGTCTGCAAATATACATAACTATATAAAAAATCTGATTTCAACTGACTGAAGAGACTGTATCTCTTCACTGACTACTATTTACGTTTTTAATTGAATCGAAGGTTTTACTGTTTGTTTTCAAGGCAGTACATGTATTAGCACTGCTTTACATTTCAGAATTAATCTGCCCCAACATTACATTAAGGTCTCCTAGATCAGCTAGTCAAGCTCAGAAGGTCAAAGGGTAACTGTGCTTTTTCAGTTGCAGCCCCAAATCTGTGGAATAGTTTACTCCCCTCAGTCAGATCGTCCCCATATCTCAGCACATTAAAAACCCATCTTTTGCTTTGGTCTATGCCTCGCTGTAAGAGATGTGGTGTATGGTGATGCAGTGGTGTGCATATTCTGTATTTTTCATTTATTTAATATTTTACATTATAGAATTTTCTATTTTATCTTTGTATTTTATCTACAACAACAACAACAACAATAATAATAATAATAATAATAATAATTTTTTATTCACCCATTCTAGTAGTCTTCTTCCTTTTATGAAGTTTTTTTTTTTCAGCTTAGGTTATAAACTTTAATTTATTAACTTCAGTGATTTTATTAGAGCTTTCGTGCAGCACTTCAGTCAACAATTGTTGTTCTTAAATGTGCGTTACAAATAAATTTGATTTTGACTTATTACATATTACATTCTCCTCAGGTAAGTCAGGTCAATTCATAGTTACAAAACTAAACAGTACTTTCACACGTGGCGTTTTTTCCCCTCAGACCCTCAGGGAGTGATTGGATGTTAAACAGGCCTAGTTTTCTAAATGGGTTCTACTAATTTTAAAGAAGATTTACTATTGTTCCCCTCAGCAACTCAAGAACAAAACTTTATATATATACAGTCAGGTCCATAAATATTGGGACATCAACACAATTCTAACATTTTTGGCTCTATACACCACCACA
>CM075014.1:4816282-4838591 GCA_037576675.1 Pangasius sanitwongsei | reverse complement strand
AGTTTTATAAGGAAATGAGCTGTAAGTGTTACTGAGCATCTTGCAGAAGCAGCCGCAGTTCTTCTGGAGACTTTGATTGTCGACTTGCTTCTTATTTCTGCAGCGAAACCCAGCAGCCTTCATTATGTTTTTAGTCTGAAAAGTGTCTCTTATGTAATCTGCTGCTTTCTTTACTGACATACAAACATTTTTTCTGTAACATTTCATTTTGTGCTGGAAAACCAATGTTTGGAATCTAAAAGGTTTTTGTACTGAATCAATAATATAGAAGTCATAAAATACAAATCTATAACAAAGTTTGTACTAAAAAAAAAAAAATAGGGTGCCCAAGACTTTTGCACAGTACTGTATATATATATTTCTTGGAGTGTATATGAACACACCAAAGGTTAGGATATGAGGAAATTATAGGCTATACAAATCTAAACAACGGAATTTAATAATTATTATAATAATGCATAACGTCTGTCCAACCGACCAATCAGAACACGCGGCTGCACAGGCACACATCCAATCACAGCTCCGGATTTTTCCACGTAGCAGAGAAAGTTTACTTTCCCTCAACTGATATATTCCGGAGAGGACCCGCAGTAGTAAATAAGAGCTCAGGATAAGGTCTTGTAATAGTTTTTTAAAAAAAAAAAATTTTTAATTTAGTGCAGCTATGTCTTCTGGTAAATCACCTGACGGTGTCCCTAAATGGGAGAGATGGGTTCGGGTGCTGCTTTGTGTCTTAGGTTTAATATTATCGGTTTATGCTCTTCATGTGGAGCTGTCCCGCGAAAACGACCCACATTACCGAGCTATGTGCGACCTCGCTGAATCAGTGAGCTGCTCCAAGGTCTTCACCTCCAGGTAAAAATATCTCACGGTGGTATCTCATTTTATGAACTTTTTTTTTTTTTTTTTTTCTTTTTTTTCGGAGGTTCCAAGATTCCGAAAGAAGCAGAGCAGCTGACGAACAGCACACATGCCACGTCTAACAGTTTGTGTCCGCGCGAGCAGATCTTTTCAGGGGAAAGCAGCTAGTGTGTGCTCAAAAAGTTGCTAGAAGACGCCAGCTGACGTCACGGGCTAAGATGCATATTTATTGCATCGTCACGATGATTTGCATATCAAAACGCGTTACACGAAGAAGGAAGATTTTCTAAAGACACTTAGAAGAGAACAGAGTTTTATCAGAATAGAAAATAAAAGATTTTTATAATTGTTTCTTACAGAAAGAAGTTGTGGCACCACAAACTATTTATATATCATACACAGACAAAAATAAGCAGTGGTAGTAAGTAGAGTAGTTGGGAAATAAACACAGGAAACAGTTATGGATGGAATAACTCATTGTTATTACTGTTATTTATATAATTATAGACAAGAAGAGAGTTTAAAACAAGTAACACAGAAATGTGCGGGTGACAAACAATGGTGATCAGTGATTGGTCATTGGGAAAAGTGGTGATCAGTGATTGGTCGTTAGGAACAATGGTGATCAGTGATTACTCATTGGGAACAGTGGTGATCAGTGATTACTCATTGGGAACAGTGGTGATCAGTGATTAGTCATTGGGAACAATAATGATCAGTGATTGGTCGTTGGGAACAATGGTGATCAGTGATTGGGTGTTGAAAACAATGATGATTAGTGATTGGGTGTTGGGAATATTGGCTCATGTGACCACAACTCATTCTGGCTTTACACACTCGTGGCGAATCTACCGAACCTGCTCTCTCAAATCGTATAACCAGCAGCTCTGATTTGAGCTGGAGAGCCATACTGAGTGAAGGACAGATTTGTCACTACATTTTTTAAAAATAAGGTCACTAAAGAAGTCTAAAAAGTCACCAGATCTAGCAATAAAGTTGTTAAGTTTTCCTTTATTTATCATAATACTGTATTATTATGATATTATTGGTCTTTGGTAAGTTGGCATCCACACTGGCAAGACACCTGCCAAAGATAACCAGTGCTGTTCTGATAATGCAATAATCTGATTGTACTTTGTAAAGATTACTACTTATGCTAGCATATCAGATCATTTTTACAGAGTATGTACCCTCTAATACATGGTTCTGAAAGCATGCCAGTTTTTTTTTTGTTACAGTGATGGAAATTTTATCAAGTCTTTATATTTATTATTGAGTGTTCTGTCATTAGAAATTTGAGGAATAAAAAAGCTACATGGCTCCAATAATAACCAGAATATTGTTGTACACATTTAAATAATGAGCCTAATATTTTTAAATAGATTATATTCATAAAATAAATGTGTACTCTGGGGGTCCTTGAAATTTATTTTACAGTGAAAGGGGTCCCTGGGAAAAGTTTGAAAACATCTGTTCTTTTAGTATATTATTTTCATTTTTAAGATAGTGTGCAGTGTCTTATTATTTAAAATAGCTGAGCTACCGCCAAACTATCCTTTTGATAAAGTTAAGCTTTTTTTTTTAAAACATTTTTGTAATAGTAGCTCACTACACTGAAGTGACTTTTTCATTTTATTGTGCAGCTACTTTATTGCACAAAATAAAAAAGTTGACATTACGCAACTGTAAAACAACAATCCTCAAAAAGCAACAGACACAGAGAGGGTTCACGCCACTAATCTTAGTTCGTATAGTTTCTGGAAATAACTAGCTAACTAGTTTTTTCGTGCTACACCAATACTTGGTGAAAAAAGTAGCTAGTTCCTGGAAAAGCTATGATATTTAAAAAAAAATAGCTCAGTTAATGCCCACTACTAAAAATGTAGTTAAGCTAGTAGCCTCGCTACTTGTAGCTAGCTACACTCCAACACTGATATCCTGTGTATGTTTTTGTCAGATGGGGACGTGGATTTGGACTTGTCCAGCTGTTCGCTGAAAAGGACAGCCTTCTGAACCAACCAAACAGTGTGTTAGGCATCATCTTTTACACTCTGCAGCTAGGCCTAGGTGGGTCTTTATGTCCATATGCAGCCAAGCTTTCTATAAGACCATCTGTGCAGCGCTAAGATTACTGCAGTCACTACAGTGGGTCCAAAACTACCATTAGCTTTTAGCATTCAGTAAGCTCTATACAGCTTATTATTAAATGCTATAACAAACCATGGGTCGTGGTTTCTTTTCACTTTTGCAGGCCAAATGGTGTCCACTACAGCAGCACATTTCTTGGTCATGGCATCCTGGGTGTCTGTAGCTGGCTCTATCTATCTAGCTGCTATTCTGGTGCTGGTGCTGGGTGATTTCTGCATGGTGTGTGTGTCGACGTACATCATCAACTTTGCTCTCCTCTACACCAACCTAAAGAGAAGGACAGGCGTCAGGGGAAAGCAGAAGAAAGAGAAGACAAGATGAGATCTCTTATCTGTGTGTGTCTGTTTGTCTGTCCTATTTAGTAAGTGATGCAAGGAACCAGCAGTGATATTGGATTACAGGTGTCTTAAGATGAAGTCAAATACAATGACAATGTCATCATTCTTTTAAAAATTATAACTGGTCCTGCCTGCTGAAACAGTGCCCCCATATAAGAATATAGTGTTCTTTGCTTGTAGATCAGAGTGTTACAGAAAAGCATGCAAGTGAGTAATCTGTTTACTTAAAAAACTATTCACATCTTTGAATAAAAGCTTATTAAAAAAGTAACCATATAATTCTCGTATATGTCTTAATTAAAGAAAAGGTATGTGTAGTCCAATGATTCCCAAAGTAGGGGTCGCATCCCCACATGGGGTTGCTTGATTTACAAATGGGGTCATGACAGAAACTCATAATATCCCCTTATGTGTCATTCATTTATTTTTCAAATTAATATTAGAAACATGGATTTTGTGTGCTAATATTTCGAAATGTTACTGGGAGTCACATGCAGACAAACCACATTTTAAATTAATAGGGGACATCTTATTTTAGTTTTTTTCTCTATATCCTGACATGCTGCACTAGTGTATTTAAACGAAAACTAGCATTGTGTCTCAAAATGCATAATTATATACTATTCTAGACTGTTACTGAGTACTAACATTAACCAGTTTTGCTAATCCAGGTAGTGTTTGAATTTTACAAAACTCTCATGCAGCATTCAAACCTAGCGAAAGATCTATTTTGTGTACTGATGTTTACCCAGTGTGTAAGGGCAGAGTGAAATGTAATGCAGCTCAACACAACAATCACGATGATGGCAGAAAGTTGTAAGAGACAGCTTATCAGTCTATTTAACAGTGCTATGCTTGAAATCACTCAACATTTTACAGTTTGTCTTGGAAACCTGACAGCAGGGATGTTTTGGCTCTGATGTCCCATCTAGTGAATGTCATTTTTAAATGTTCTGGATGTACATAAGATACACAGTGAGTGTATGAACAATGCCACTCGCATTACCACTGCTTCTGCATGCGCAAGCAAAGTGTAAACCAGTATAAACCAGGCTCCTCTGCTTTGAGTTGGGGTGAATCACACCACCCTGGGGTGGCTTATTTTCTTTTAACAACCCAATACGTCCCACTAGACTGGTAAGTCAGTGCAAGCAATATTCCTTTGGTGATTAGTTACTTATGTTACACATACAGTGGGGTCAAAAAGTCTGAGACCATGTTGAAAATCAGGGATTTTTTTTTAAAACTAAACAGGAAATAAACACAAAGTTTTAGAATATACAAAGCGACTTCCTACAACCTGAGGAAAACAGTGAGCGAAGCCAAAAGGAAATACTGAGACAAGATCGAGACCCAGTTTGAGCAGGCAGATTCCAGGTGTCTGTGGCAGAGCATGCAAACTGTTACAGACTACAAACCCAAGCCCCCCACCATTAATAATGGCAGTGCCTCCCCAGCCAACGAATTGAACATCTTCTATTCACTGTTTGATTTTACCAGCACAGACCAGGAAAACCATAAGTATGAGCCATCAGGTCTAGCTGGAGTAGAGGAAAGACTGGTCATTTCAGAAATGGATGTGAGGAAGGTGCTACACAAAGTTAACACCAGAAAAGTATGCGGTCCAGACAACATCCCTGGGCGTGTCCTAAAAGTCTGTGCTAACCAGCTAGCACCGGTCTTTACCACCATTTTTAACCTATTCCTCAATCAGAGTGTTGTCCCCACATGTTTCAAGTCCTCCACCATTATTCCTGTCCCCAAACTGCCCATCCTGCCTCCCTAAATGACTACCGTCCTGTAGCACTCACTTCTATAGTGATGACATGCTTTGAAAACTGCTCCCTCCTGCCCAACTGCCTAGACCCATTACAGTTTGCATACCTTTCCAACAGGTCCACAGATGATGCCATCAACCACACCCCACACACTGCCCTCTCCCACCTGGACAAGAGGAAAGGAAACTATGTGCGGATGCAGGTTGTGCATTACAGCTCCGCCTTTAACACCATCATCCCCTCTCACCTCTGTAAAAAGCTCCAGGATCTAAGACTGAACTCCTCCATCTGACACTGGATTCTGGACTTCCTGACTGGACGCCCCCAGGTGGTCAGGATGGGAAACCACACCTCCTCCATGCTCACCCTCTGCACTGGAGCCCCTCAGGGCTGCGTCCTCAGCCCCCTGCTGTACTCCCTCTACACCAGTGACTGCACGGCTACACACAGCTCCAACAAGCTGGTGAGGTTCGCCGACGACACAGTGGTGGTAGGCCTCATCACCAACAACGACGAGAAGGCCTACTTAGTGAATATCGTCTCCACATGGTGTCGGAATAACAATCTCTCCCTGAACATTACCAAGACTAAGGAGATGATTATTGACTACGGGAAGAAGCAGGTGGGGAACTACAGCCCCCTGCTGATCAACGGGGCCATAGTCGTGAGAATGAGCAGCTTCAAATACCTTGGGGTCTATCTCACAGAAGACCTCTCATGGACTACACACACAAACAGCTTGGTGACAAGGGTGCACCAGCCTCTCTACTATCTACGACGTCTGGCCAGGTTCGTGGTCTCTCACAGGGTGCTGAAGGCTTTCTGTACTGGGGCTGTGGAGAGTCTTCTCACTGACAGAATCACCACCTGGTTCGGAGGCACCAAGGCCAAGAACCAGAATGTACTGTCCAGAGTGGTGAGGGCAGCAGAGAAGGTCATCATGGCTTCTCTCCCCTGCATCACAAACATCTACAACCAGCGATGCAAGACCAAGGCCAGGAGAATTGCAAAAGACTTTCACCACCCTGGACACTGGTGAAGCGCTACCCATCATTGAAGATCTATCAGATCCTGAGGACCACCACAGAGAGACTCAGGAGGAGTTTGTACCCTCAGGCAATCTGGCTACTGAATGAGGACACTTGAGAAGTCTGCATATCTCTACCTCACACACAGACACACATACACAAACAGTATGTAATATGGAAAAATTAGTTTTTTGCATACTACATAAAAACCTCTTACACTGTACAGCTCTGTATATTTCTATACAAAAACAATTGCACTATGAGACAATATTTGAACACTACAGCTCTGTATGTCTGTTTTTTAAAACATATTCTATTTATACATATTCATATTCTACATTTCATTCCTCTAAAGGCTGCTAAACTTTTTTTTTTTTTTTACATATAGTCTACTAGATTTTATTTTATTTTATTCTGTTTTTATTATGTATCATTGTTGCACTGTGGGATGAGGCACTAAGGAAAAACATTTCACTACATTACATCACATGTATGTAATATATATGTAACAGTTAAAGAACCTTGAGCCCCTTGAATTTTGAAAATTATGAAACAAAAAAACGGAAATGTGCAGCATCTTGACTATTCCATATTTAAGAAGTTGCAGAATTTAAATTTAAGCAAATTTGTGATATTGATCATGTTATCTCCTTTTTACAAAAGGTCAGATATTCTGTGAGTCTTATCCCTTCCACTGAAGCACGTATTCAGGTGAAACACGGATGGATTTGATCTAACATGGATCATAAGGTTTTACACAAACGTGGAGTCTGTGCCAGCTCGAGTGCACACTGTCATTAAAGCAAAAAAAGGAGACATACTATATACTAAGAAACTCTGTAATTAATGTAAATATTTTAAGATTTACTTTTTACTCAAGTTGTTGCTGATAATATCATTTATATTACATTTATATAATATATATATTAGTTACTATTAGTTACTAACAAAATAAAACTGTTATAATAAAACAATTTAAATGTTTATTTAAATAAAACAGTAGTTTTATATTATAAATCCTGAATTTAAAAAATTGTAGGGTGGTCAAGGCTTGGGGTCACAGAAAATTCATAATGTCCATTTGGGGCCGTTTACTCAGAAAGTTTGGGAACCCCTGTTGTAGGGTCTTCACCTATGTAAGCCTGGAAGCTAAAATATCATTTTTCTAATAATAATGCAAATGCATAATAATATTACTCAGGTAAGGCACATTTCATAAAAAATGAGTTCGTTCTTAGTGAATATTACTATATTTTCAAGTAACTGTGTAAGAATTGGGTGGGTCCAGTGTGAGTGCTCACAGGCTTTGTGAGGAGACATAACAGGAATAGGAATAATAACAATAAGTAATAAATAATATCCTGAGAAAAAGTCTTGCCTGAAAAGTCAAGCTTTGGTGTCTCTTTTTAAGTAATCAGAATTGAAATGAGATGTTGATGCCTTGGCTTGTGGGTATTTATAATGTTATTATGTTTAGAACTCTTCTGAAAGCTTACAAAATAAGTGTCTGATCTTACTATTGTCAAAAGCTATTTGTGGACACACATTAAGCCAAAGACCTGAAGAAGAAAAGACGTTTTCCCAGTCTGGTCCTGCATTATCTATCCACTACATACTGTAGGCACCACAGTTAGCCTGAATGTACTACCAATAGCTTATACATGTAAACTAGAATTTACAGTAGTCAAATAGTTTAGCACAGCATGCTATGTTGTGTGTAGTGCAGTGGTACTACAAAACCACCACTGGTAAACATTACTCTATTCATACTCATGAAATTCTTCTTTGTATGTTGATGTGCTTCATGATTTCCTGATCTTATTATAATGTCCATCTAAAGTTACTGCTACAACACTATAACTTATTAGCTGTAAACCGCCACTAATGATTTATAAAACTGTATTTGGCCTTGCTCCCTCTTACTTACAGGTTTGTTCTCTGGCACTGGACTCCACTTTGGAGTGAGGAGTGTAAAGGTACTTCAGTCTCTGTGAGCATATATTCTCCAGGGCTGGGGGTTCGAATCCTATCTCTGCCGTGTCCGCGGAGTTTGCATGTTCTCCCTGTGCTTCGGGTGTTTCCTCCAGGTACTCTGGTTTCCTCCCCCACTCCAAAGACATGTGTTGTAGGCTGATTGGCATTTCCAAATTGTCCATAGTGTGTGAATGGGTGTGTGAGTGTGTGTGTGATTGTGCCCTGTGATGGGTTGGCATCCCGTCCAGGGTGTCCCATGCCTTGTGCCCAGAGTCCCCTGGGATAGGCTCCAGGCTCCTCCGTGACACTGTGTAGGATAAGCGGTACAATGGATGGATGGATACACATTATCTATTTTATTGATAATAACGAGCTGAATCAGTTAAAGACATAAATGTATTTAAGGGCTATGTAAGCAATTATGGCCACAAGGGGGCATAGTATCAGCAGTGTAGTGCTGTAGTCCATAGAAGAACTGAGGGTGATGAAATTGCAGACAGACTTGAAATATATTATGGAGAATATTTTAAAATAACATATCTTTCATATTGTTTATTTATTTATTTTTAAAGGCGTAATCACTACAAATTGATCTGATAATACGGGCAGATGATTAAGCCTGGAACATTTAGAATATGAATTTTAAAAATGCTAAATGCTAAAACTAAAAGGATTGGACTAGTGATTAAATAAATTGTAGTATCTGTATATTAATTTTATAACAGTTACAGTAGCTGATATTATCATAAGTATCTGGAGTAGCTGTTAATAAGTATCTGTAGTAGTGTAATTTTGTACTGAATCTTTAAAACTGTAAAAGCTAAATTTTTATTTAATTGTGTATATTAAAAAAGTAACATTAAACTCAGTTTTTCTTTTACTTTCCTTTTATTTGCCCTGTAGATCCTAGTAAAATTAATTAGCTCATGTTTGGGGTTTCATGTTTGCTTTAAAACAAATCAGTGTATAATAAAATCAGTGAAAAAGTCAATTACAAGCTGATTTTATTTTAAAGTTAAGTGACACCTAAAGTATTAGTATAAAGTATACTATTTGGCCAAAAGTATGTGGACATCTGACAATCACACCTACCTGTGCATTTGACAATCCTATTCCCATGGAGTTGGTCCCACTTTGTAGTTACAACAGCCTCAACTCTTCTAGGAAGGCTTTTCACTAGATTTTGGAGTGTGGTTGTAGGGTTTTGTGCCCATTCAGCTGTAAGAACATTAGTAAGGTCAGGCACTGATGTTGGGTGAGGAGGCCTGGTGTACAGTCAGCATTCCAATTCATCTCAAAGGTGTTCAGTAGGTCAGGGCTCTGTGCGGGACACTCAAGTTCTTACACTCCAACCTTGGCAAACAATGTCTTCATGGAGTTGTGAACAGGGGCACTGTCATGCTGGTACAGGTTGCTGGAATGACCTTCCAGTGAAGGGAAATTGTAATGCTACAGCACAGAAAGACATTCTAGACAATTGTGTGCTTCCAACTTTGTGGCAACAGTTTGGGAAAGGCTTTCATATGGGTGTGATGTCCAGGTGTCCACATACTTTTGACCATAGAGTGTAGATGTCAAACCTTTCTATTAATTTCAGCCATTTGGTGGTGCTAAATGACAAAAACAGCAGCGTGGTAAACATTATAATCTCTGAGCCAACATCATATTCTGCTAGTGATGGGAATTCCTGCTCTTTTTTAGTGAGTCATAGATTCTTTGTCTCAGCTCACCAGCCGACTCTTTTGGCTCCCAATTGCCATTTTTTCTAAACAAGACAAAGTTTGCAATCTTTTGACCAGGCATTGTTCTTACTTTCCTAAACATGGCTGAAACTGTTTGTAATGTATATTATAAAATCCATTTAAATAATTGTAAAATAAGCAAGGCACTACAGATGTTCATTAACAAATACAGTAAGCATTGATATTATTGTGCCTAGTCATCCTGATAACTGCTCACCTCCCCTATTACAGTTGACTACATACAATACATATTCAACAAGCACTAGTGCAGATGGAAAAACTGCATCTTTCATACAATCACACACCTCACCATTCATGCTAACAAATAGTTCAGATGTTAAGAAGAAGTTTCCATGGAAGCAATTTGATTAAATTAGACTGCGAGACAAGCGGCATTGACTACATCATCAAAAAGACTCATATATTTGAGTCAGCTCTTAAATGACACCTACTTCCCATGTGTCATGTTTACTTTGAATACATCACAAGCTCTGCACAAAAACTAGTGCCCTGTTTTTTGTATGAGGCCCCAGATCTTGATGGCCATCTGTGTCATTAGCCTGCTGAAATCTGTACCAACTGCTGTCTTATTTACTTCTTATTACACTTAATATTATGGATGCAAAGTATATTTAATAAAGGTGGATTACTTGCAGTGACCTCACCTTTGAATTTAGAGATTTTTAATGGTGAAATCTTTATATATTAATTGGAAGACCACAAGCTGTATTACTGATTACAGGGATTAAAATAAACTGAAAAATCCTGTAAAAGTAAAACTTGTGACTATACAGTGGATATAATAATGGCACGTTTTTGTGATGTAAAAAAATTAAACCAAGATAAATCATGTCAGAACTTTTTCCACCCTTTATGTGAAATAACAACTACAAAAAGTACGCGAAAAACAATCAGAAACATTTTAAGGAAAAATAGGAAAAATAAAAAACAATACAATAACCTGGTTGCATAAATGTGCACACCCTTTTATAATTGGGAATGTTGCTGTGTTCAGAATGAACCAATCACATTCAATCTCACGTTAAAAAGTAATTATCATACAGATGTCATCAATGCAATTATTCTGATTAACCCCAAATAAAGACCAGTTGTTTCTGTAGGATTTTCTTCACATCTTCTTGGTTTCATCTGACTTCTGAAGCCATGGTCTGCAAAGAGCTTACAAAGCATGTACAGGGTCCCACTGTCGAAAAGTATTGATCAGGAGAGAGGTACAAAAAAATTTCCAAAACATTAGATGTACCATGGAACACTGACGTGAAGTGAAGTGAAGGCCATCATCAACAAGTGGAGAAAGTGGAGCACCACAGTGACATCAACAAGAACAGGACGTCCCTCCAAAATGTATAAAAGGTCATGACATAAACTTAACAGGGAGGCTGCCAAGAGACCTACGGCAACATTAAAGGCGCTGCAGGAATATCTGACAAGTACTGATTACTCTCTGCATGTGACAACAATCTCTCATATTCTTCACATGTCTGGGTTATGGGGTAGGGCGGCTAGATGGAAGCCCTTTCTCACAAACAAACTTACAAGCACAACTAAATCACCCCAACTATGTGGCAAAATGTGTTATGGTCTGATGAGACAAATTCCAGAAGGTATAATTATTCTATAATTCCAAAAGGTATATTTGGTGCAAAACAAAAATCGCTTCACCAAAAGAACACCATGTTGAAGCAAGGTGGTGGCAGCATCATGCTTTAGGGCTGCTTTTCTTCAGCCAGAACTGGGGCTTTTATCAAGGTGGAGGGAATCATGAATAGCTACAAATACCAGTCGATTTTAGTGCAAAACCTTCAGGTGTCTGCTAGTAAGCTGAAGATGAAAAGGAATTTCACCTTTCAGCATGACAATGACCCAAAGCATACATCCAAATCAACAAAGGAATGGCTTAACCAAAAGAAGATCAATGTTTCTGAATGGCCTAGCCAGAGCCCAGACCTGAATCCAGCTAAAAACCTGTGGGGTGACCTGAAGCGAGCTGTGCACATGAGATGCCCTTGCAATTTGGTGGATCTAGAATGTTTTTTCAAGAAAGAGTGAGAAAATATTGCCAAGTCAAGATGTTCCATGCTGACAGACAATTAGCCAAAAAGACTGAGTGGTGTAATATAATCAAAAGGTGCTTCAACAATGTATTAGTTTAGGGGTGTGCACACTTATGAAATCAGGTTGTTGTAAGTTTTTTTCCCCTATTTTTCCCTAAAATGTTTCTAATTGTTTTTCACTTAATTTTTATATGTTTGATTTCACATTGAGGGTGGAAAAAGTTCTGACATGATTTATTTTGGTTTAATGTTTTTTACAACACAAAAACCTGCCATTTTAACAGGGGTGTGTAGACTGTATCTTATCCATTCAAATAAAATATTTATTTTGTATTTCCATCATTACACATGAGACTGTATTTTTTTTAACATGTCTAGGCAATACAACAAAGTTATATGCCATTAGTTATCTTAGGAAATAATTAAGCATTATTACAAAGACATCAAAATGTGCCAAAATAGGTTTTTGGGCAACTAGGAGTTTCAGTTAATAAAATGTGATCTCAAATCACCAGTCAATGTTTGAACACATTTCAATAACCAAAGTTCATATGTGCCTCTTTGACATGTTCTACACTTCTGTATCTGCCATTTAAAGGGTGATGTCCGTGTGCATGTAACATAAAATTTTAAATGAAAACTTGCACACTGTCATTGTCATATCAGATCTTGTATGCAGAAACCACTTAGTTACAGCAAATAATAATCAAATATGCATGTTGGTAAATACAGCATGCCAACCTTCATACTTGATTGTAAGCTTGCCTAAACATTACTATAAGCTGCAGCAGCTATAAGATAAAGTTAATGCTATAAGTTCTAAGCAAGTTTTCTTTTTCTCTGAGAAATTCCAATTGACTACCAAAAGTCTTAACATGCGAAATGTAGAACAGAGTGATCATTCTTGACTTAGTGCCTCTGTGTCTGCTCTGGGTCCCTCAGCCCCTGCTCCTGCTTCCTCCAACATCTTCTTATAGTTGCTTTTGAAGAACCCAGCCTAGGAGTGATAGAAAAGATCAAGCAACATATCACAGAGCCCAGAATATCTGAAGGTTTTCAGAGGTTTTACGTCTTGAAATTTGAAAAAGAGAAAAAAATATTGGAGAAAAAAATGATGATCTCTGTACTGACCTTGTAGAGGCCAGCAGTGATAAGAGCCAAAAGCACAAGCCCTCCTACAACACCTCCAATTGTCTCCTTAAGTGGTAATTTCTCCTCATACACCTCCACCTGGGTATTAATCTGCATACACAGTTACAATAACAAGTCACTCTGGCAAGTAAATTCAGAATTTCCGAGATGAATTTTTATAAAATTGAGCATAATGGGATCTATTGCTCTATATAGATCTATTGGGATCTATTATATTGTAGAATTATAATGTACCAAGGAATATGCAATTTTATATAGCCACTAGAAGCTGAGGCTGGCAAGATGGTGCAGTGGGTAGTGTTGCTAACTTTATACCAACTCTCACCACCAGAGTTCCATGAAAGTCACGTGACTTCAAACCTATTTATTTTAATGCCAGCATTTCAATTTTCACCATTTAGTAACTGATAAACTATAAACAGTAACTATAAAATATTTTAAAATAAAAACTAGTGTAAACAGACGAAGCATAGCTCATCATGAAAAATGTGGTTTCAGTAGAGTCTTAACCAGTAGATGTACCTTGCCAATAGGTGCAGCGTTTAAAGAATCAAAGGAGAAGAAGATATATGCTGTTTTGTTATAGTCCAGTGTTGCTGTACTGACCAGCTCGAAAACTGCTGAACGCAGTCCAGTCTAAAAGTGAGAAGGTGTACATGAATGATTAATGGTACAGAGGTGTAGAAAATATGGTCATTGGTGGAAATATCAGTAATACCTGGCATCATAAATATACCTGTTCAATCCATCCAGAGCTGACATTACCAGAGATGATGTAGAATTTCGTTTGCTTTCTATTGAGATTTGCAGCACATTTAAACACTCTGCACACAGCTACGGAGCAATTCTAAAACCCAGAGAGTTTCCACATACCACAAATAAATTAATTAATGATATGAATTCATTTCAAAGGAAAGTCTTGAGAAGAAAAATGTTGATTCACTGTTAGAATTTTGAAAATGTTAGGTGATTATGCAAAGGCATAACAGTTACTCACCACCTCGGGCTGTTTTTGCAGTGCTGCCACAAAATCTGGGATTGTGGGCTGCTCAATACTGTCTGCATTGCAGCCTTGAATCTAAGAAACACAGTAATAAGTTCCAGAGTTGCTTGTCTTGACTCATAAATTCTAAACTGGTTTTTATCTTTTATGTAAATCTGATTCACACAAAAATGCCTTCAATAAAAAAATCCATAAACAGGTTCCCATTACACATGTGCCCTTTGGCCCTTGTGAAAGTAGTGTTGACCCATACTCGGAATTTGTGCTCTGCATTTAACCCATCCAAGTGCACACATACAGTAGTAAACCCACACACACTGTGAACACACACCTGGAGCAGTGGGCAGCCTTTTTTGCTGCGGCGCCCGGGGAGCAGTTGGGGGACTAAGACTCAAACCCACGACCTTCAGGTTCACTTTTGGGTTACAAGTCCGACTCTCTAACCATTAGGCCATGACTGCCCCCAGTCACCATAAATAGTGTAGGTGTAGTCTGTAGGTGGCACCATAAGTAACTTCACTCAGAATCTTAGATATATAAAATTCAAGTTTTTTCAGTAGACATTGTACCAAAGCAGCTTTAGAGAAATCTGTATGTAAATTTATTTCTCTAATGAACAAGCCAGAGGTGACAGTGGCAAGGAAAAACACCTACAACACCTGATATCACATGAGGAAGAATCTGTGAGAGATACCAGACTCAAAAGTCTGTAGTATCCAATTGAGATTAAACACTGAATAAACTGTGTGACTCGGACATAAACCCGTTTTTGGGAAATACACATTTTTAGACTATGCATATGGGACCATCCACAACAGCAGAAGGTTAGTCACTAGAGTGCAGCAAGCTCCAAGCAGAAGTAGAGCATCATAATTTAGAACCTTTCCTGTTCTTCAGTTTTCCCTCTGCATGAACCCTCTAAGTGTATATGTAGAATCCTACAACAGTGTTTCCTTATCAGGAATAGTCATAAGTAGAACCCATTTAGGAAGCTTTAACTATCCAACAAACCATTGAAGAACCCTTCTTTCTTCAAGAGTGTGACTAGCTAACAGTAGTTTCTTAGCTATGTACATTAGCAGAAGCTAACTTTAAATAGGAGTTGGGTGAAAGAGGGGTGAAACTACTGTATATCACCTAAAAAATGACACTGACTCATGTGTCTGTGGTTTGTGTACACTTATACACTTCTGCACTCCAGTGGCATGATAATTAAATTTCAGGGTTTTTTGTTTGTTTCTTTGTGGGGTTTTTTTTGCATCCTACACTAGGGCCTTCCCCCCTCCACTAACAGAAGTCAGGATGAGTAGTACATTACACATTTAACCACCATGAACAATTCACCACAAAGCCACCAGAGGGCACCATACCACATAACTTCTTAACACATAAGTTCTTGTTTGTGCACACCAGTTCAGTTTCTCCCTTAATTAGTCTCCTAGGTCTGTCCCACCCACAACGCCACCCCACCCCCAGCCCCCCTTGGATGTTTAGCATCTGTTGTTTTTGACTGTTGTTGTGAATAGTCAGTTGTTAGGGTTGTCTGGTCTATGATTCCTGCCATTTTCTTGTTTGCCTGCACTTAAATTTTTGTGAAAGAATGCTAAGCACAAGAGAATAAAATGAGTGGAATAAAAGAAGAAGTTCAAATATGTGGGAGGGTGCCCTGTGGTGACTTGGTAGTGAATTCATCATGGTGGTCGTGACATATTGTAATAATAACAACTAGATTGTCAAAGATGTACAGCTGCTGAAAACAGCAATAATGTCATTCTACAGTACCTGCAAGTTGTTATTAGTCCAGATGTCCTTAACTCCTAATTTTATGGGTACTCTGATGAAAATGTTGACGGTCAAATCCCTGAGGTCATTCTCCACCTGAGAGGAAGTGAGAGTTTAATAATAACCATGTGATGCTCTTGTCAAATAAAAGTGGCATATCGAACATTTCCTTCAATTTTTTTATACCTTGAATATTTGGTGGACTGGTTTCTCAAGGTCATTTTTCCCTGCAGTAAAGTTAATGTGGATAGTGGAATTCTCATGCCTTGACATGAAATCATATAAAGTAAGATGTTACTCACAGATAACTAAACAAACATCAGTAGATGCACACAGACCATGAATGTATATGTGTGTTCTCCTGGCATACAATATCTGACCATTTACTGATGGATGTAAACAAGAGTATGGCAGACTTCACATTTGTAATTATACATTTTTATGTGATCTATAAATCAACAAAGATATTTGACTAACCTGATCAATGCAATGTAGATGGCATATTTAACATCAATGGTTTTGCTTCTGAATAGTTCATTGTTAGGTGAATGTCTGTCATTGTCACTGTAAAGATATTTACAGGGGTATTTGTATCAGCTCAGTAAACATCATTCTTTTTACAAATTGAACATAGTTTTTGTATGTATGTTTTTGATGTGATCCAACCTCTATGTATATAAATTGAAATTAAATCATTACAACTTCCAGATTTCAAAAGAATAGGCTTTATTTATCATATTTAGCAATCTTTAGCCCAGACCTATTTAATTTATCTATGAATGCATGGATAAAAAAGCAATTGCAAGTGGTGCGTCAGTGATACTGTGGCTACCTTCATATTACCAGACTGAAGAGATGCAATTTTTTTTCTGCGTGACAACAATCAGATTTTTTTCAGTACTGTGTGGACAAATAAAATCTGATCTCTTTAAACCTAGATCAGATACATATCCTATATGTGGTCATGTGACATGAATGAGAAGTCAGATTGGAATTCTTGTGGTTTTTCCCAATGTGCATGTACTTATGACTGTTGTTGTCATCACCCAGGGTCGGCAGCATGGCAAAACAACAATGATGGACAGCAATAGCAGTGGATCTATCTATCTTGACTGTTATTTAGAGAAAGTAATCAATTGCTACCGAAACTGAGTAGTGTTCAAAACAGTTACCCAAAAATGGCAAAGCGTGGCCAAAAATGAATGTGGCTACAATGCCAAAGAAATAGTCACTCACTCTCACTGACTTTCAGTAACTGCTTTGGCCAGGTCAGGGTCGCAGTGGATCCAGAGCCTATCCCAAAAACACTGGGCATAAGGTAGGAATACACCCTGGATAGGATGCCAGTCCATAGCAGGACACCATGCACACACATTTATACACTTCTTGACACCTAGGGGCAATTTAGACTGGCCAATCCGCCTAATGGCATATTTTTGGGAGGTTGGGTGGAAACTGAAGAACCCAGAGGAAACCCACATGGACACGAAGACAACATGCACAGAAACTCCACGCAGTCAATAACCCAACCCAACTTGGGACAGTTACCTGCTGCGCCACCATGCTGCCTGCCAAAGAAATACCCTCCCATAGAAATACTCTGTGAATCCCTCCACACTGTGGTCCATTGCTGCCTCCTCTCCTGGACCCACACATCACATGGTGCAGCAGTGCCAGCAATAGCTGCAAAAGCTAGTCATCTGCCCTTTTTTTCACCTTCTCAACCTGTACAGCTGACAAGCTGTTTGCTTACCTCCAGAGCAAATGCAGGCTTGGGCTATTAGCGTATTCATTTGTTGCTTCTACTATGATGGACTCACAAATATGACATTTTTGCTGCTGTTTGTAATGCAGATAAAATTCATATCGATGTGCACAAGCAGGGTGTTTTGGGGGACAAGTGCATTAGGATTAAGACAAATACTGGTAACTTACATTTACAAATGCAAACAGTCTGTTACAGCAAGCTCGCAGACCACGCACAGAAACAACACGCTCCTCGCACAACTGCCGCCAAGGTGCTGAAAGGACAGTACCACTTCAGCACCTCTGTTGTTTGCACCTTATCAGCACCCTTTCCCCCTGAGACTGCTGACTATGAACTGGTAAAGGGGAAAATCCTGGTCCAGTGCGGCCTCTCATACAACCGTGCGGCAGCTGAGTTCCACCGGTGGTCCTACCAGCCCAGAGACAGATAGACAGCCTGGTGCGCATGAGAAAAAGGTGGCTACAGCCTGACCAGCACACCGCCATCGAGGTCACCGAGAGGATGGCAATGGACCGGTTTCATCAAGCTCTGCTGCCCAATGAACAGAAAGCCGTTGGGATGCAAAGCCCGAGCAACCCCAGAGAGATGCTAGAGGCCCTTGAATGCTCCTTAGCCAGCCTGGAACTCGGCAGGGAAGGGCGGGGGGGAACCCAGCCGGTGCCCTGACAAAGTGTCCCACCTCGCCGCCCTGAACGGATGCAACACAAGGAGTGTAGGGATGTCAAAAGCTGCCCCAGATATGGATCATCCTGGGATGAGGCCATGCCCACCAAAACAGACCCATTGCCCAACAAACCATGGCTGGCAAGGTGTGCACTAGATGCAGATAACCCACTCAAAGCACCCACCCTGCTCGTCCAAGTGAACGGCCAACCCATCATATCTATCCTGAACTCCAGCAGCACAACAACCCTGGCCAGACCCAAAGCCGTGCCACAAAGGTCCAAGAAAAAAGAGACCCTATCAGTGGTCTGTGTCTAGGGGGACGTTCAGGAAATCCCTACAGCCGAGGTAAAAATCCGAAGCCAGACCGGAAAACGGCCCTTCCTCCTAGGTCTCATGCCCAAGCTCTCCGTCCCCCTGCTCCTAGGAAGAGACTGGCCAGGGTTCCCTTCATCCACCCTGCCCGAAGCCGTCACACAGGTTTCTAGTCACCAGAGGATGAAACACACCTGGGCATGGGTCCAACAAGCTTACATGGCCCAGGAGGAAGGGGATGCCGCAGCAGAAGGTGAGACACATACACCAACTAACTCGCAATCCTCTGTTTTCTACAGGTGACATAGGAGGGGAACTTCAGGCGCGAACAAAAAGAAGAGGACCACCAAGTCAGGTACGCCAAGTGGAGGGGATCATGCAGGACCCAGAGCACTTCCGGCGTCGTATTTCCTGGTGCAGGGAGGCCTCCTGTACTTTTGCACCAAATGCCGTGGCCAAGCCTGCGACCTCCTGGTGGTTCCCAAACCCAAGACCCAGTTACTCATCCACCTGGCCCATTCACACCCACTAGGCGGTTACCTGGGTGCATGAAACACCCTGGAGAAACTGAAAGATTATTTCCTCTGGCCTGGCATTGATGCAGGTGCCCCAATTGCCAGAGAATGGTACCCCGAAAGCCCCCACCCACAGCCCTGATTCACCTCCTCATCATCCTCATAGGTGTCCCCTTTGAAAGGATAGGCATGGACCTCATAGGGCCACTCCCAAAGTCCACCTGGTGCCATGAACATATCCAGATCGTCGACTATGCCGCCTGATACCCTGAGGTGGTCCCACTTCGGAAAGCCACCTCCCGCAACATCGCAAAATTAATGGTTGATATGTGTCAGCTGTTGCAGGTGAAGCACCTGAGGATATCCGTCTACCACCCACAGACGGATGGACTAGTGGAAAGGTTCAACTAAACCCTCAAGCGAATGCTGTGGCGGGTGGTAGAGGAAGAGGGGAGGAACTGGGACCTTCTCCAGCCATACGTCCTCTTTGCCATCTGAGAGAGCCCCCCAGCATCCACCGGCTTCACTCCATTCAAACTCCTCTTCAGACGGCGACCTTGGGGACTGATGGACATGCTCCGGAAGGCCTGGGAGGCCAGCCAACAGAGTTCCAGCTGAGCGATCAGGTGCTCCTCCTCCTACCCAATGCCGCCTGTAAATTCCTGGAACACTAGCAAGGCCCATACACAGTCTTTGAGAAGGTGGGTCCAGTCAAATACTGCCTGCGACAGCCCGGTAAGCATGCAGACACACAATTGTACCACATAAACTTATTTAAAAAATTGGGTTGAACCAGCTCCAGTTGTGTCTGCGTTGTGGTAAGGCCGGAGGCCCACTGTCAGGCAATCAAGGAGGAAGTTAGCCTAATGCTCCATGACGGTATTTTCAAGGAGTCCATCAGCCCCTGGTCAAGGCCCATCATGGTTGTGCCGAAGTCTGACGGCAGTATGAGGCTTTGTAATGACTTCCGGAAGCTGAATCAGGTGGTAGACTTCACCCCACCCCTTGTGGACGACCTGGTGGAGCGGCTCGCGAGAGCCTGGTTTACTACCCTACTTCTCACTAGTGACTGACCAAGCTCCTCTACAATGGATGGCCAAGCGAAGGACACCAATGCCTGGTTAATCATGGTTTCTTTCACTACAGGAATTCTCTTTCCAGGTACAGCACCAGGTGGGGGTCCAGCATGGAAATGCAGATGGCCTCTCCTGCAGATACACCTTGTGGGCCTAGCAACCAGTGGCAGTAGGCTCGGAGCTGGGGGGGTACTGTAACGGCGGGTGTGCAGCCTGCACACAAAAACAACACGCTCCTCACACAACTGAAAAGGACAGTGCCACTTCAGACACTGCAGACTGCTGTGAGCCCTCTCTGGGACATCCATAATTGCACCTGGGTCCCGCTTCCACGCTGCACAGCCTGCCACAAGATACTGCACCTTACTAGCACCCTTTCCCCCCGCCACTTTTTGTAAATAAAAGAGCCCTTTTTCTTACGTATTCCTCTGCATGTCTGTGTTCAACCCGTTGCAGCCTTGAGTTGCTACAAGTCAAAATAGACAGATCCAATCTGAGCAAAAATATCAGAACTGTGCAATGTGAAGCTTGTAATGGGAATATAGCCTGTGTGTCCTTGTTGGCTATAAGACATTTCATTCATTTAAGACGCACACATGCAATCCACCATGTAGAATGTGCTGATAAATGTAAGAAGTTACCTGGAAGCATTTGCAGTGAACGTCACCGTCCTGTCAAAGTTACTTTCTTTGTTTATGCTATATGTAACATCAAAGGTAACCTATAGAGGTAATGCAGGAATTGAGAGATTACATAATTTCAGAAGTTAGCCTAAAGAGAAAACAATGTAAATCCTTTGTGAATGTATTAAACAACTCTGACTTATTTTTTCCCTAATTCTAATATTTAACCAGCCAATAATCACAAATCTACACTACTTTTATCTTTGTCCTAAGCTTAACATGTAACTCAATCTCCATCACTCCTCTTACTATATACAATGCCTACGTATAAACAAAAGAATAAAGTATGAACTCATTTGGACTCACCAAACCATTATTCTTGAAGATGGGTTTACTGATGAAACATGTAGTCTCCCCCAGTGCAGCTTTTTCATCACTATCCAAAGATACACACTCCAGTCTGCCCTGCTCAGACAGAAAACAAGACACACATCTTTTCCATTTGCTCCTCAGAGTCCAGTCCAGTCATTTAGAAATAGAAACATTTCTATAAACCAAATACTTCTGTATTGTTTAAGTCAACGCATTATAACATTTCCCATTGAAGAAGGACACATCATTTGTTAACACGGTTTTTGAAGGGCATATACACTGAGCCTTCACAGTACATTAATAAGAGCTGCATAAATACTTTATAAAGCATAATGTTTTAAGATATTTGTATGGCTTATCATGACCTAACATTATATCTGGAGAAAGAATTGAATGCATAGAACCTTATAATAGGGTCATGTTAATGCTAGAAAAAAATTCACAACTTTTCAGTGGGTATGAAGCCTTACAGTTTGCCAGCTGATCTTGTGAGTGCTGTGCTGTGTTATGTCTGGATTAATAGTTTCTGTATGACCATACCTTGCTTTGCCTTGCCTCATTTTTGCCTTTGTGTATGATTTATGTGATGTCTGATATTTTGTCCTTGCCTTGCATTTTGACTATGTTTTGGATTTGTCTGGCTTTCAAAGAGTTGTTGATAATGACCTGGACTGTTTGGACTTGATTTTTCTGTCAATTAACCTCTTGCATATGGATCATTACTCTGCCTCTGTGAGCCCTGTGGTACAATCCTATTTTTGCATGATGAACTAGAGGTACAGTGGCAGAAAGCATGATCCTTATGCAGGGATGAAAAATGTTGTATCTACTATTGAGAGTTTCAGTCATTAACTACACATGATGCAAACAATATACAGTTAGGTCCGGAAGTATTTGGACAATGACAGAGTTTCTGTGATTTTGCCTTTATACACCACCACAATGGAAAGTGTAGACTTTCAGCTTTATTTTAAGAGGTTCCACAAAAATATGCCATTTACCATTTAGGAATTACAGCTATTTTAAGCAAAGTACTTCCATTTTCAGGGGCTCAAAGGTATTTGGACAATTGACTGACAAGAAGTTAATTGACCAG
>CM075014.1:4793872-4809522 GCA_037576675.1 Pangasius sanitwongsei | reverse complement strand
GTGTCGATGTCCCAATATTTATGGACCTGACTGTATATATATATATATATATATATATATATATATATATATAAACACAACTAAATGTTGTTGTTCTTCTTTTAGCTGCTCCTGTTAGGGGTCACCACAGCAGATCATCCATCTCCATTATGGAAATCCAGTTTATGAATGCATATTTGATTTGGCCCAGGTTTTACACTGGCTGCCCTTCCTGAAGCAGCCTTTCTGTTGTATCCGGGCTTGAGACCAACACTGAGAGTGCACTAACTTGTGCAACCCCAGTGGCTGAGTTTGGCACCCAACATGGGGCTCAAACCCACGACTCTGACTAAGCGTCTCATGGTCTCCCAACTGAGCTAGCCAGGTGCCATATAAAACAACTAAATACTTTCTATAAAAGAAAAAAAAGCTTTCAGTAATTTGTTTATTTTACAGATTAAAATGTATTCAAATTCCCTATCTGAATAAGATCTATGGCTGCTTTATAATGATCTAAGTTTTGGGTTACACATAACCCAGCAGCATGTAGTCAAATTACCCAAGTGTGTGTTCTGTTGACCCAGCCAAGAAATGACTCAAATTGGGTTACATTTAACCCAGCGTTTTTTAGAGTGTATATAAAAATATGAGTGAGTTTTAAATGCTTTTAACCTGTTACAGAATGTCATCTGAGCATAGACACAAGCTCATCGATGACTATGGAAAAAGAATTTTGGAATGGAAAATGGAATTTTTCAAGTCAAAATTAAACAGGATGTGAAATATCATGGTACTAGGGGTATTTATCAAGTTCAAGCCTGTTCAACTTGCTCTTTATTACAACACATTTTAAATAATGAAATCTTAATCATAATAGGAAGCTGTACATTTGTTTCTCTCTGACCTGTGAGAAGGTGGGGGCAATGTCTTCTTTTCTTCCATTAAAGATGTAGATGCTGCCCTGGCCTTTCTCCTCTAGAGGTGCTCCTATCACTACATCCACCAGACCGTCCCCGTTTAGATCTGCAGGGCTGGCCAACGTCAGGCCAAACCTCCCCCTTTGTCCTGGAATTCCTTTCACTGACTGAATGTGTTTTAACTGTACAGAAAAAGGTTTGCATGTCGCTAAAGAATGTAACACATTACGTAACAGGCCACTTTTCAAATGAACACACTGGAAGTTGTCCGAAACAGAAACAAGTACAACAACCCAAGTCTCCAGGAGATGCTTAGAAAAACATACCAGCCAGTTTTCTTATAAAACTACATGACAAGGTACCTAAGAAGACTGATGCAGTTCACAGTAACACACTAAACCAAGTTAATATTTGACTTGGTTTAGTTTATTACTGTTTACTGAACTTTAGGAATCTTTTGTAGACATCTTTGCTTTACAAATTTCTTTACATGTGCCTAACACATGGTACTGTATGTTCATAATGTCCTATGCTCTGTCAGTCTTTAGTGAAGCTATTAAATAGACAACAAAGTGTAAGGTTCTCTCTGTGTTTTGGGGCCATGGCATTAAAGCAGGAGATGCCAGCAGTGTCCAGGTCATTGGGACCAACCTGGATTCTCCTGGAACCAAGCTATACCAGGAAGTCCTGTTCTTACATATGTATTTTGCTGAGTTTTGTTTTGAGTTTTTGGTGGCTCAAGACGTCTTAACCATCTTAACTTGGTCTGAACATTGACTCATATGGCAATATAGCCATTTTACACAATATATATGATAGTTTTAGGAGTAACGAAGACATTGGACTAACATGGGACCAGGCTATACTATTGTAGGAAGTCCTTTCAGATTGTAGTGAGTTTTTGGTGGCCAAAGCTGATTTAACCTCCTAAACAGTGGTTTAAAAATGTATGCAGAAATAGCTATTTTTAAACAATATATTAAGTACTGTATAATAATGATTACTGATCAAGTTGGGGTCAAAATATCCTATTCTTGGAAGGGCAAATTGTGATGTGATTTTAGTGGTTTAACCTTTCGAACAGTGGTGCGAGCATTGAATCCTACAGGGAAAATTAGGCATTTTATGCTAAACGTTGTGACCATTTAAGGGTGACGTATACTTTGGGCCAGGATGAGGTCAATCCAGACCATTTTAGGAAGGCCTGTTCTTATAGATTGTGGTGAGTTTTTAGTGGCCCAAGATGATTTAAACCCCTGTCTGAAAATTAGGCGTTTTATACAACATAGTATAGTACTTTCAAGGGTGAAGAACTCCAAAACAGGATAGGTTAAAAACATAAGGCAGCTTTACTATATTGATCAAATTTAAGTTTATTTTTACTGTGTTAAACTTTACTAAGTAGAGACTTCTGAGAATTTTCTCAGCCCGAGTTTGAGAATTGCTGGTATAATTAGCCAGTTCAAGGGTGTTACACTACTCACACTGATGAGTACCCTCTACAGGTGTAATATTGTATCTGCAACTTCATTTAAGATGGAACAGGCATTTTCAATAAGATGTTGAGAATAAGAAAACAATTTCAGCTTTGTTATTTTAGGACTGTTGTGTTTACTCATTACCTGGGACACAGATGTGGTAAAGGTGTAGATGAAGACCTTTCCTTCCTGATCCCCCTCATTATGCAGTGGAGCGGAAACAAGTAGAAGGTCTGCAAAGCTGTTCAAATCCAAGTCCACCACACATAACTCAGCACCATAATAGGCACCAATCTGAAGCTGAAAAAATGGTCACTGGGTCTGAATTTCATCTGAGACTGGGAAATACGCAGTCATTCACATCTCTAGGACTGAACACTGTGTGCCAGAGCTATAAGGCACCATCACAACCTGATGCACCACAGTGCAGCCTGTTATTTATTTATTTATTTATTTATTTATTTATTTATTTCATTTTTATAAACTATAAAAAAATTATAACTAAATAAATAAAATTACCTCAGGAGGATCCAGTGTCTGAATGACTCCATTGCTTGATATGGTCACTTTCCCCATATGCTTATCTCTTGGAGCTCCCTGAATGATGTAGTAGAGCCCCCCGGATGTTTTTGCTACTGTCATGGAATAACCTGTGAACACAGGACAAACAATCAAGAGTTTTGCTTGGTCACGTTACATGTTTGCTCACAGATTGATCCCTGCATTATATTATGGTAGTATATATAGATATACAATACATATAGCAATACAAACTTATATTAAGTTTTCAGAACACAAACAGTTAATTAAATCAGTAATTTGAAAATGTAGATGGAACAGTTATCCAAATTTCTGTTTTCTTTTTCTTAATATTTACTTGTACATGTATTTATAAAAGTAGCAAATGTGCACAAGTAGTAGTACTAAAAGTTATATACAAATCAGGGAGTGACTCCTGGGTAAAATGTTGGAAAGTTTTTTAGGGTGCTTACATAAAGCTTGTTAAGGAACCAGGGTGGGTTTCCCAAAATGTTCGTATTTCTTTAGCTCATTCGTTAGAACATTCTTTAATTAATGAGTGTTGCCCGAAACCCTTCATAACTAACGTAGTACATAAAGACGTTCGTATATTAACAAGTAACCTTCACTAACTACTTTGTTATTCAGAGCTTGTGTGCAGTTGTACCTCAAAAAAGACAGAGGCTGCTAATTTCTATACAAAAAACCTTTCAGTTACAGTAGTAGAGAGAGGGTGATCTATTGCTCAAGTGTCAACTTTATTTACAAGTTTGTTTGTGGCTTGGTGATGCAGTGGGTAGTGTGGCCATCATCAGCCTCTTAGGTTTGAGCCTCAACCTGGGTGACTGTCTGTGTGGGGTTGCACATTGCTTTTATTAATCGTGTTAACTGTACAAAAACAAATGAAGCAAACTGCATTTAAAACTGTGTTCATGTAAATGAATTCATTCAGTGTAAGAGATGAATTTATGCTGAAGTACAATACTTAATTTGTGTGGAACTGATGTACACAATTGATTCAAGTAAATTAAATGAACTTTTTTGGTGTAGCTTTGTATGCCCTTTGGTCGTTGTTTTGTACACTCAAAAAAGTTCATTGAATTTACTTGGTTCAAATATGTAAATTGATTTCACATGAATTATTTTGCATTAACACAGTTAGTCTCACAGTTAATTTATCTATTAAATTTATCTCCGGACTGTGAATTGTTTGACTATCAACTGGGCGGAGTCAACAAACAACTACTTATAACTCGTTTGTTAAATCTCTGATATCGAAGGCTTTCTGGAAACACTCTCAAAACAGGCTCATGCTTAACGTATGTTCTTCTTTAAGTTGTTCATTATTCACTATTCATCATTATTGGGAAACCCACCCCAGAACATTTTAAATGTGAGTCCTTTGTTAGGTTTAAGTGAATTATTTAAAAGCATTTAAAATATTTTTTTTTTATGTTAAAGCACATATTCCAAAGTTCTGAGTGTGTAAATGGGCATTTTCTTTTTAAGTTTTCTCAATTACTTTGTGGTAGAGTGTGTACATTAATTGCCTTATTTAAAGTCCTCCATTGCCATATTAAAGTCAATCGCTAATATGAAATTCCAATTTTTGACTTATATATACTATATTTAAACACCAAAATGCAAACCCTCACTATATGGACGAAAGTATGTGGACACCTGCGTATTGAACATGCCATGCACAGTGGCATTGTCATGCTAGATCATGTTTGGGCTCCTTAGTTCCAGTGAAGGGAAATCTTAATACTACACAATACAAAGACATTCTATACAATTGTATACCTCCAACATTGTGGCAACAGTTTAGGGAAGACCCACATATGCCTGTGAGTGTCAGGTGTCCACAAACCTTTGGCCATATAGTGTAGTATTTGGGCTTATAGATACCTGTATAAAATGTCATTTTTTTCCATTTACATTGCTCAGGTTGAGTTTTGAGAGGCTTCTCACCTAAGTAACTGTCATTACTGTTGCCCTTCTGAAAGGAGTCTAAAGGTGCTCCACGGTTATCGTACTTCTGATAACCACCTTTCCACTGAAACGCTCCAACTGCACTCATTATTATGTTACCCTAAAGACACACAAAAACATCATCTTAAACTAAAAACTCAGCCTCTGATTTTCAATACTGTTGTAGTGTTGTATGTGGATAGTAGAAGCAGGTCACAAGTGCATGAACATCAACATGCTGTTTATTTGGAGCAATCCAAGAATCACTGTCAAAGTTCATAGCATAGGTCACATCACAGGCATATTACAGGATTATCTATAATCGCAGTGGAAGACACAGATATAAAAACGGGGAAGTCAAAATAGGCACACAGAAAACAAGGACCTGGGAAACACAGATGAACACGGCTTGGACGAGGCTATGGCCGAGGCTTTACCCAGACACAATGAAACACAAGGGCTTAAATATACAAAGCACCCAATGGAAGAAATGAAAAGAGGTGAGAATGATCATGACACAATACTGGAGATAAACCAATAATAAGCTGGGTGAAGACAAGGCATATATCAAAACAAAATGCAGATATATCTAGATGACAGCATTAAATTTGCCTAAAATGATGTTTTAAACATTATGTAGAGTAGTATACAGGTGCCCAAGATTGACAGTATTTTATTAAAAGTGAAAAAGAAGCAATGAAATTAACAACAACCAATGCTGGTTAAAATATTAAAGGCTTTACCTACATTTGAAACAAAGTCTGCACTGAAGCCATCCTGTGCAAATTCCATCCTCGTGGATTCTCCTGAAGTCTGGGTTCCTAATAAAGTAATAATATCAAGAATGCCAGTTATTGTGAACGCCAAAGAAAAATTATTCTTATTTTCTTTTTTTTTTTCAGTAGCTACAATGAATTCTGAGCCCTCACATTATGTATCAGAGGGCAATAGAGATAGGGAGAATGTACCCAAGATAAGTTTACTTGTATACCCTCAATTGCAATGATATTCTCTTCCAGTGTGTCTTGAATTTCCTTCAGTACAGAAAAGTCATTCACTTTAAATACGTGTTTATTATCTGGATCCGATGCAATAGTTTTCAACTCATTCGCTGCTGCTGGGTCGTTAAAGGCACTACCGACCTAGTGAAGTAAAAATCAGAGCATAAATAGAGACAAAACTGAACACATTGTATTTCTACTTTAAATCTCTCATATAAACTAATACTATTATAGTAGTATATTAGTAGCCTTTAAAGATATTTATATGGTCTTCAACAAAAACAAAAAATGGGCCTCATTTATCCATCTAGATACAGACAAATGTATATGGCAGATGTTCACAGGAGCATTTACACAATGTGATATTAATGAAAACCCACTTAGTTCATAGTGAAAATTTTATGAAATTCGGTTGTTTCATATTAATGACTTGAAAGAAACAATCCAGTAGAAATCCATAAATTAAGACCAATAAGTCTAGCCATTCAATTAGGACAAAGGTTTGTGTTCTGCTGTGTTGCCTGTATAAAAGGAGGAAGAATTATTGTGTATCTATGTTATTCGATGAGCTACAATGGTTCAGTGGCATCACCAGAAGGTTTAGCGCATTCTGCGCTCTTTCTCACCATTTGCTTTTTATAGCATTTTGCTGGCATCACTAAATGAAAGTGGGCTATGCCATGAGCACATCTTGCACTGAACTGGTGATTGGCACACAAATATTAAGAAAATCAGCATTATAAAAAATTTTGTGAATCTGATGGAAATTTACTCAAATATTTATAAATGAGGCCCAATGACTATAAAGGACCAGGCATTTTGCTCTATCTAGATCATTACTATTTAATTGTGTTTCTGGTTGGACATTGTTTTAAAGTGTAATACAGTTAATAAAACATTCATGATAGTTCAATGAATGACTAACATAGGAGAATTTCTTACCCCGATAGCATAGCGAGTAATTTTCTTCTGCTCTGCATTCCGAGCAGCAGTTCCCAGTTCATTCCGGTCATGTGATTCACCATCAGTGATGACCACCAACACCCTGTTAGCATTTTCTCTGGCCCCTGCCTGACTGTTAAATAACTCAGACCTGTGCAAAACAAATGAACTGATTGTGAACATGCCACTCATTACTTTTCTGTAATATGAAAATGCAACATAGAACATTCTGGCTTTTAGATGCGTTCATGATACTCACACAACTTTTTTGATAGCACTGGCAGTGAAGGTACCACCCATAAATTGATTGATCCAACGTATTTGATTAGTGCTTGAAAAGCTGTTGAATTTTATGTGTATTTCACACTTAGAAGAATATTGTGCAACTGCAAACTGAAAAGGAAAATAACACTTACAATAAATTGTATTTTATATACAGCAGATTTCTAAGAAACTGTTTAACAAAACCAACTGTAATGTTTTTGACTGTAGTGGATGGCTGTTGTTCAAAAGTAAAAGTTCATAAAGAGTCACGTAAGTCCAGAAGGACATTTTGTTCATGCAAAAATTAATGTATGTTTTTTTTAATGCCAGTGCATTAGCCTGATATCTGTATTCTTTTGTTGGCCTGATCAGTATAATGATGATGGTTTCAAATTTTGTGGCAAGAGTTTGGGGAAGAACCGCATATGGGTGTGATGGTCAGGTTCACATGCTATTGGCCACATAATGTAGTTATGAAATGTTTAACTAAGGGTTGCATTGTTTTATGCAGTGTAAACATGCAAATATAATTTACTTATTTTAGATTGTTGGCATTCAAAATAAAAATGTGTATATTTTTATTCCAGTCTCCAAGGTTGTAACACTACCACTAATATTGACTATCAGTGTAAAGTTTATTGATAGCTAGTTATTCATTCATTTATTTGTTCATTCAATCATCTTTAATAAGCATTTTGTCCTGGTCAGGGTTGCGGTGGATCTGGAGCACATCCTGGGAACACTAGGTGCACGGTGGGATACACCCTAGCTGGTCCATTGCAAGGCGCAAGTGTTTAGTTTTAACACTAATACTCTATAGGAAATCTTTAAGTGAAATCTAATTGTATGTTTGAAAATGTCACTACACTGCCCTGAACACACACTTAAAGAGAATACTAAAACCTGATTTGATTGGATATGGCAGCAGCATATACAGTAGAACCACGCCTCTCAATAATGTATTCACTTATCTCCAACATCTTTTACATTTGCACAATTCTGTGCCACATTTCTCCTGCGCTGATAATTATAAAAATGCCCAAATATACAAAGCCACAATCTAATGCCTCGTATTTACATGTGTGATATGATCACAAAACTAGAGCACTGAACTTCAAGTCAGACAGTGACTTTGGGTACTGATGGTAAATTACTTTTCTTTCACCAAGGAACTTCGACAAACATCAGCTAAAGCTAACTTCAGCTAGCATGCTATGCTGATGGAGATCCTTCGACTAATTAGTCTGTGCCTTCATTTGAGGTCATGAAGCAGCTATAATAAAGGATATTTTACAGGATGAAGTCAGAAATATTTAGGTACCTCACTATTTCCAAACTATAACTATAAAATTAATTGAACGACTTGGTTCTGTGTTCTGCTGTGTTCTTTTTATCAAGCACTAATGATGGACAGCAACAGTCTCAAAGATCTTTCTGCACATACCTGAAAATCCCTGTCTTTTAATCCGTCAACCATGCTTATAACAAAATCCTTCATTGTAGTAAAATCCGAAGAGCTTACACTGCCAGAGCCATCCAACAAGAAAGCAATGTCTGTTTGCGATGGAGGTGGGCAATCTAAGAGTAAAGAAAGCATGAAAACAAACTTATAAGAATAGAGAACAGTGTAAAACACACAAGGTTTTGAATTTTTATTAGTGCTAGCTCCACATATAAAATACCTCTCAAAGTACTTGGTATAGGTCCTGATGGATTGTTGTTGGAATCCAATGTAAAACACATGCCACTGTATGCAGTAAACTGCTTACAGTCCTTGGGAATGGTTGGGCCACAGACCTGAAAAATAAAGTTTTCCCCTTTTACTTAATACCACGTTGATAATTTGAGGTTTTCAGTAATGAACGCTAATGTACAGTGATGAAAATTAGCCAAAAACCTGAATGTACATTTCACAGATAATTTAAATCTCAGCTTGATATTTATACAGAAGTAAAACTTACAGTGGGGTCTTAGACCCATTATTGAAGATCAAGCCTTACCTGAGTTGAAATACAGACTTATTACAGCTGTAGCTTACCACTAACTTTGAAGACTGGGGATCTTTAGTCATTGAAAGTCCAAGGGACATGTTGACAGCCTCAGAGGGCACTGTGACAAGATTTAACATTGAGACAAATGCAGTACCCTGGAAAAGATTTTCAATTAAATATCTCATAGACTTTTGAGTAATAAATATTGAGTATCCATACCATTCATTTGTACTGGTGAGCATGTTTTTTGCGAAACTGCACAGCTGTACACCTTCCCTCTTTCATTCCTACTTTGGATTAAGGGATCACTCACAATCAAACTGAGAAGAAAAGGAAAGATTTTTAACACTTCACACCGAGGTTAGCTTAACTAACTTTATTTACTGCATCAGCAAACCAAATTTAATAAATCTAATAATAATAAAAAATCTAAATCTAACAAAATAAGATATTTATTAGATGTTAACAAAGCAACAAACAAACATATTAATTGATGTCTGTTTACTAAATACACCTGCATTTGCTAATGTTTATTCAAATCATGACTAAAAATAAATTCATATAAGTTTGCAAAAATTAAATAACACTGTATTCTTTTCTAAATGTTTATAACTTATTGAACTCTGGACTCCAAAAGTAAATAATGTAAATGTAAATACTTGATGTTCAGTCTCAGTTCAATCACAAACATGTTCATTAAGGTGTTGTTCATGTTGGTCATAGTGGTTTAATTTTACTCATTGAGATAAACATTGGTTAATGCATATGTTTATTATTTGGCATATTTGGTTAGTTACCCATGGTGCATTAATGCTGATGCTTATGCTTTGTTAATGTTAATTAATGTGTTACATATTGACAGTTAAGGAATCCTTAATGTAAAGCATTACCATAATACTTAAATCTACTTTTTGTGTCACCACTAAATGTGTAAGGGCTTGAATCATGGCGTTATGTACTGTAAATCTGAAAATGTTAGCATAACAAAACCATATTTTAGACCAATGTGCAGCCTAAATCTTGGCTGGATCATTTACACAGTACTAATTGTGGTGAAATGCATCATTTGTCACACTTAGTGTTGAAATGTGCTGGCCATTGTGTAATCTATTTCATTAAACAGAGAGATATGTCTGGGTTTACCCTTTATCATTCATAAATGTGTTTTTGTAAACAAGCTTCTATATATTCCTGTCATGTCCCAAAGTTACAAACAAAAGTTTACATACACCTAGGCTAAAAACATTCAAACTCAATTTTTCACAACTCCATATATTTCCATTAGAATACATTTCCTGTTGTCAATTAGGCTATCTACTTTATTTCTATAAGAGGTCACTTCAAAATAATAGCTAATTTATTTCTGCTTCAAAATAATAGCTAATTTGTATTTACTATATCAGATTTTCAATGGTTCAAAAGTTTGCATACACTTTATTAGTATTTGGTGGCATTGCCTTTTAATTGCTTAACTTAATTCAAACACTTGGGCTAGCCTTCCACAAGCTTCTCACAATACTTTGAATTGTTTGCTCATTCCTCCTAACAGAACTAGTGTATCTCAGCCCTCCTTGATCAGATATGCTTTTCTAGTTCAAGCCACAAATTTTCTATGGGATTCAGGTCTGGGCTTTGTGATGGCCACACTAATACTTTCAATTTTACATTTACGTTTATGGCATTTGGTAGACGCCCTTATCCAGAGTGACTTACAAAAGTTCTTTGAAGTCTATCAAAAATACATTCTGATATTGGATCACTAGGTCACAAACTAGGAACCCCATCAGTCCAAAACTCTGTTGGGGAGGTAACAGACAAGCGCTCAGACAAATTTGTTGTCTTTAAGCCATTTTGTTACATCTTTGGAGGTATGCTTAGGATCATTGTCCTGCTGGAAGTTGCAACCAAATTTTAACTTTCTGCCTGGTGTCTTGAGGTTTTGCTTTCGCATTTCTAGGTAATCCTCCTGCCTCATGATGCGATCTATTTTCTGAAACAGTCCATTTTTTACAGCAAAACACCCCCACAGCATGATGCTGCCACCCCCATTCTTCACAGTTGGGATGGTGTTCTTTGGATAAAAGCCTCACCCTTTTTCCTCCATGCACAGCCCCAATCATTATGTCCAAAATGTTATATTTTTCTTTGACCAGAGTACAGTCCACCAAAACGCTCAGTCTTTGTCCTGGTGATCAACAGCAAACTTCAGTCCAGCAATTTTTATGCTGGTCTTGGAGTACATTTTTTTCCTTGTGCAACAGCTTTTCAGACCAAGTTGATGTAGGAATCTCTTAATGGTGGATGTACATACTTTGGTATCTGATGCCTCCAACTCCTTCAACAGTTCCTTTGTTGTTGTCTTGGGGTGCACTTGAACCTTCTGGACCAAAGTTTTTTCATCCCTGGAAGTAAATTTATGCCTCTTTCCTGAATGATGCTGTGTCTGTGTGGTCCCGAGATTTTATATTTGCATACAATTGTTTCTACAGTCGCTTGTGGTACGTTTCTTCCTAAAGAGGAACAGGACTTGTTCTGACAATCTTATTTTGAGGTCCTGGCAGAGTTGCTTGGATTTTCCCAGGGTATCAAGGAGAAAAAGATATTGCCCCTTAAATACATTTGCACTGTGCGCTAATTAACTAATTAACTCCTAGTTATAATAACTGGCCAATCAGAAGCTTCTAAAATTCATTACATCACTTTCCAGACTGTTTAAAGAGACAGTTAACTTGGTGTATGTAAACATTTGACTCACTGGAATTGATTGTTTTAAAATCACTGCTGATGTGGACAAAGTAGATGTTGTAATTGCCACAAGAAATGTATTTCATTGTATCGACCACAAATTACAGTAGAAGGCATGTGTTACTGGAGCATTATAGCTGTTGTGTTTCTCACCTCGAGGTTTTCTGTATCACTTTGTAGCCAAAGGCTGTGTTTTCGTTTTGCCTGAACTCTTTCCATGGATTTGGATCAATGTTGAAAGCCACCACTGACTGAGGTACTAGAATTCAAAACCAGAATACATAACGTTTTTTTTTATTATGTACAAAATTCACTGTGCATTACTTAGATGACAATTAAAACAAGAGCAGGAGCTGAAGGAGCTGAATAATGAAACTGGGCACACCAGTTTTCAGAATCTGATGAGGGATCCAGCTTTCATATACCTCAGCTGCTGAAGACCTTTAATATTCTAACCAGACAGCTACTGATGCCACTACAGAACAATAAAGTTCTTCTGACTAATCACTTTTACCTTATGATGAAACATTTCTGTCCAGATAGGAGTGGCCTCTTCCAGGATGACTCTAACCCCATCCACGGGGCACGAGGGCTCACTGAATAGCTTGATGAGGATGAAAATGAGATAGGCCTTCAGAGTCACCAGAGTTCAACTCAACTGAACACGTTTTGGGAGATTTTGGAGTGACATTCTCCAACACCATCATCAAAACACCAACTAAGGAAATATCTTTTGGAAAAATGTTCATCTCTCAGGTACAGTTACAGAGACTTTTAGTACCTGTGCCAATGCCTTACATGCTTTCTGTTTGTCGCAAAAACGCTCCATCCTACAGGAACTGCCAGAATCCCCCACCAACAGCCACAGTCACTTCTTCAATTCGCACCAAGTTCACCACACACTTTTTCCTTGCTTTCATTTCTAAGCATTTCTTTGCCCTTTTGTACTGGTCTATGTAACCTTACTACTGCTTAGCATTTTGGACTGTTTGTTAAATAAAACTACCTTTTTGGTTTTTAACATGCATATACCATTTAAGTCTAATTCTGTCTGACAATGTTGTTTTTCCTTTAATTTGTCACCCACCTGTATATTAAAATGTATAAATGTATACATAGTATTGAACATATTCAATACTACAAAAATGCACTGTCCAAAACTAAATCTGATTATTATTCCAACATAATTGGAGTCAGCAATGGGAACTCCAGGTTTCTTTTCTCGGTGGTTAACAACATTTTGCGACCTCCTGATTTTTTGCCATCTGATATGTATTCCACTGACTTATGTGATCGTTTTATGACTTTTTTTGAGTCTAAGGTTAAAAATGTTCATCAGCAATTACTTATTAGTACTTTTCACCATGGCTTCTGTCAGTCTATCTCTCTCGCACCTCCTCACTCTGCTTTCTCTAATTTTACATTACCAACTTCTTCAGAGATATTGAGTCTGATAAGTAAATCTAAATCTTCGACTTGCCAGCTAGATCCTCTACCAACTCCTTTAGTGAAAGTTTGTTTACCAGCCCTGTTGCCATTAATTACTAAAATTGTTCATGCCTCACTGGTTTCTGGTTCTGTACCTCCATCTCTTAAATCTGCTATTATTACTCCCATACTTAAGAAACCAGGGGCTGATCCATTTAACTTTGATAATTTTCGTCCGATTTCAAATTTACCGTTTATCTCTAAGATCGTGGAAAAGTGTATTGCAGTTCAAATTCATGAACATCTCTCCAATAATAATTTGTTTGAACAATTTCAATCTGGTTTTCGTCCCCACCATAGCACTGAGACTGCTCTTGTTAGAATAACTAATGATCTGTTGCTGGCAGCTGATTCTGGGCTGTTAACCATACTTGTTCTTCTTGATTTGAGCGCAGCCTTTGATACTGTCTCACATAAGATACTCCTCGACAGGTTAGTGTTTATTGGGATTACTGGCACTCCTCTGTCTTGGTTTAGGTCGTATCTCTCTGGTCGCACTCAGCGTATTCAATTAAAAAGTTTCAGATCAAGAACATCTACAGTCACCACTGGTGTTCCCCAGGGTTCTGTTTTGGGCCCACTTCTGTTCATTATTTATATACTCCCTCTTGGTTACATTTTGAGGAAGCATGGTATTCATTTTCATTGTTATGCGGATGACACCCAACTTTACCTGTCTGCCAAACCCACTGGTTCTTTTCCTCCACCATCTTTGTCCAGTTGTTTAGCTGAAATTAAAGATTGGCTTTCAGCTAACTTCCTGAAGCTAAATGGCAACAAAACTGAGGCCCTACTTGTTGGCACTAGATCGGTTTTGTCTAAATCTAATTGTTTCTCTTTGTATATTGACAATAATGCAATCTGTCCTTCTTCACAGGTCAAAAGTTTGGGTGTTATCTTGGATAGTACTCTATCCTTCGAAACTCAAATTAGTAATATCACGCGGACTGCATATTTCCACCTGCGTAATATTAACCGTCTCCGTTCTTTTCTTTCAATCAATAATACAGCAGTTCTTGTTCATGCACTAGTCATATCACGTATAGACTATTGTAATGCCCTTCTCACTGGTGTTCCATCTAAATTGCTATATAAGCTTCAGTTGGTTCAGAATTCTGCAGCACGTGTTCTTTCTAGAACACCTTCTACTGAGCACATTTCTCCAGTTCTTCAGCAGTTGCATTGGCTTCCAGTAAGGTATCGAATTGAATATAAGATCCTCTTACTTACTTACAAGGCACTTCATAATCTTGCACCCCAATACCTTACTCAACTTCTTCATGTTTACACCCCTCCACGTGCTCTCAGATCCTCATCTTCAATTTCTCTTGTGGTACCTCGGATTCGACTAACTACTATGGGTGCCAGATCTTTTAGCTATGCTGCCCCTCGCTTATGGAACTCCCTTCCCCTTGATATTCGTAACAGCGACTGCCTGCAGACTTTTAAAAAGCGTCTTAAGACATATCTTTTTATTCAGGCTTTTCTATAATATGTTTTATTGAATCTTTACTGTATTTTATTTGTATATGCTGAGTGTTTGTTGTGTGCCTTTGTCTTGTGTAGTGATTTGTATTTGTACCTTTTGCCTGCTTGTGAGGTGACCTTGGGTGTTTTGAAAGGGGCCAGTAAATAAAATGCATTATTATTATTATTATTATTATTATTATTATTATTATTATTATTATTGGTGTCTAGATGCATAATTATAGGGAAACAGGGAGCTGCTATGCAAATAGATCCTTGTGATGATTGTATTAATGATGATTTTATTGACAAGTGGTTTCAGGTCCATAATTCTGTTCCCCATGTCACTCTTTATGTGGGAAAAGGCTGGGAATCAAAAGATTTAGGTCCCATGACGGCAAAAGCAGAAGGGAGTAAATGGGATGCTACAGAACATCCCTTAGTTTTTCTTTCAAAAGATAAGTCATATGTTAAGATTTTGTGTACTACTTTCATGACAGGAATTCCATAGGTGGTGGTGATCACTGAAAAAGCACAGATGTCCATGAGTGAGGCAGTCAACTCAGAGTACAAGACAGCTGAATTGTTGAGAGAAATGGAAAAACAGGTACCAGTTAACTTGTGGTCCCGACATGATACTGAAGGTCTAGTGAAGTCTGCTAGCCCAGTCAGAATTAGAATTAAATCAGGTGCTCGGTTACCTAGAAAGCAACAATACCCACTGCGTCCTGAAGTAGAGGCAGGCATTAAGCAAACTATTGAGGGATTGGTCCAGGCTGGAGTCCTAGTTGAGACAGTGAGTTATTGTAATACCCCAATATTGCCCGTTATTAAAGCTGATAAATCAAAATGGCGTTTAGTGCATGATTTGCGAGCAGTTAATGAGGT
>CM075014.1:4772637-4784712 GCA_037576675.1 Pangasius sanitwongsei | reverse complement strand
AAATGAGGATATGAAGCTAGTGGGTGCAAGTGTTGAGGATGCAGAAGATAGGGATAGGTGGAGAGTGATGATTCGCTATGGCGACCCCTGAAGGGAAAAGCCGAAAGAAGAAGAAGAAGAGTTATAGCCAGTTAATGTTAGCAAATTAGCTAAACTTACCTCAGCATGCTTTTTCAAATTAGATGGAGTTCATGCCTTCTGGGGAGGGAAAGGAGACACTTTATTTTAAACAACTCTTTGCTAACTCCAGCATATTGAAATATTTTACTGAGGTAGGTCCAAGCACGCTCATACTCACTGCAGCCCAGTGGCTTATCTACATTCAGAGGCACACTACATTGCTAACTACATTGTGGAGCATGTGAAGGTCACAGGAGATGATGAATTGGCACAATTCTTGACATTGATGAACTTGACTGGCTACTAAACTTAAATGATTAGATGCTAAACTGAGCCCATTTCGATTGATGATGTATAGTGTACAGACATTTGGCTAAATGAGAGAAGAAGAGACCTTTGAGATTTGTAATGAGTATTTTGAAGGTCCAAATAAAACACTGTAAGGAGCAAAAGGGTTTTTTTTTCTTAGAAATGTAGTTAAGATTACGAATATTCAATTTCAATAACTCTCAAGTACAGTAAAATATGGCAAAATAATAATGCCGAATAGTAACAAAGTACAATTACTCAAAGTATTTCCACCTCTGGCCTATAGAGTACAAATATGGTAATACGTATAGTAATAAGTACACATATTTATGGTTTTCTATCCTTTATTTCACAGAACTTCTTGATGTGGCGTGGAAGCAGCTAGTTTCTGTAGCAGTTGTGGTGTTTCCTCCAAGTTTCAACCAACAAAACTTTCTGTTCATCCACACTATCTGCTAATTGCTAAATTCTAATTCATTGCATTACAAATACTCTATTGGGTATAGGTCAGGGCTCTGGATGGGCCAGTGTAAGACTTTAATTTTCTTTTTTGCAAAAAAAAAAAATGCAGCTGGTATGCTTTGAATCATTATCCTGCTGAAAAATCCACTTCTGTCTCTTGTATAATTTGTTCTCTGAATTCTGCAAGTTTGCATCCAAAATGCCTTTGTACACTTCCGAGTTCATGATGCCATCAATGACCACAAGCTCACCAACATCACTGTAGGAGAAAAAGCCAAAGATTTTGACTTATTCACTTCCACGCATTTTGGTTGGAATTCTTCTCCTGGCTTAAACATTTTACCATTTCACATTTTACCATCAGGTCCAGCTGAGTTAAATTTGGATTCATCTGACAGTTCTCCAGAAGCTGCTGTCTTTCTGTGCATGTTCTTTTGCAAATTTCTTATCCTTGAGGTTGATAAATAATTTCTGCAGCATTACTCTGCCTCTATACCCATGCTCATTGATCCTGTTTTGAGTAGTTTGTGCTCTTGTTGTATGTGGCAATTCTCATTGATGATTACTGCTGTTTCTCACCTGTTTTTCTAGATTTTATTAACAATTATCCTGCCCAGTCTGCTGGCGGTCTTTCTGGGTCTGCCTGTAAGTTCTGTTTTAATTCACAAGTCCTTTGAATTTTTTTTTGGTTTCAAAAAAAAAGTTTTGATGATCTGGCAAATAGAGTGGCCTTCTTTATGCAGACAGATGATGCTAGACCATTTATTAAAACTTACATCCCTCCTTCTAGTGATTTTCACAATTACTTTTAACTAGCTGGTTCCAAGGTAATTTATAGCGGATGTATGTATTCAATTATCTTCAAGTTCATACAAGTACCCCTAGCAGAGTAACCACATGGTGTAGTTCAACACATTAACTGTGACAACCAGAATAATCTTAAGTGCCCAAATATCTTTTGTGTCTAATTTTGAACAATATCTTTATTATTTTTATATTTTTAAAGAAAACAGTCTATTCTAAGTGTGCATATTCTTTAGAATTTAAATTAATTTCCATTTAAATTTAAAATAAATTCCAAATTGAGTGTATATATATATATATATATATATACACACACACACACACACACACACACACACACACATACATACATACATACATATATATATGTTTATATATATACTGTATATATTTTTCTTCAAAATTGTGTGTATATACCCGTCTACAGTAAAATATCACAGTTGTCAGCTACATTCACACAAAAGGTTTATAAGTATTGTTATTATTTAGATGCAAAAGGTGATAATTCGCACACTTCTGCTGGTCCTCAGATATTATAAGTGTAACCTTTGCTGCCCTACTACACCCAAAAGTCATAGACGGGTCAAGAAAAGGTCAAGGATCATCTGTACCTTGCTGGGATTGCGTTTCTAATAGCAGATTTGCAGTGTTGCCAAATGAAGCAACAGGAAAACGCTTAAACTGAAACTGAATAATGTTAATTCAGCAGGTTCATGTATGTGGAGAGCATGTATGATTGAGCTTTAGCAATGAATTGTGCTTTTGTCTCCCCTGCACTTTTACCTATGTGGGCATATGTAGTGTGAATACACCATATGTGTGTAGCAGAAGAGAAGTATCTGTAGGTGATCAAAGAAAAAAGACTTGAGCAAACCAAAGTATTAATGAAAAGCTGTTTGAATTTTTTTTCTTCCCTGAAGTATATGAAGTGTATGTGCATTATTGCATTGTGAGATTCCCATTTTCCAGCCAGTCATGACCAGCATACAAAAACCAAAATGTGTAATCTTACAATATAATCATATTGCTGTAATTAAAGACCTTTATGGCCTATTAACTGGTACAATCCTCCATATTTATGTATAATCTGCATTTCTGCAATTTCCTCCCAGCCGTTATATTTCTATATTATCTCCCTCTCCCAGTATTGCTTTAAATACCCTGCCTTGTTCTGTCTTCCTCTCTCTGTTTCAGAGGAAGGAATGTTGCCGCCCTTCTCCAGTGTCAGGTTGGGGCTAATTTTAGCCAACCAGCTCAAATGTGAGGGGTCATAATGCTAGATAAATACAGTGGTCAGTCTGATAAGGAGGTGTCACAGGCAAAAGCCGGATCTTTTCCACTGCCCCTCTTTCTTTCTCTCTCTCTCTCAGAGAGTCCCTCCATTCCTTCAGCTCTCCTCTCGACTGGAAAGGTAAGAAATGAAGTTTCTAAAATTTTCAGAGATAAACTTCTTCATACTGAGCTGTAATACCTAGTGTTAAATAAAAAAATAATGCAGTGTTACCAGCTGGACTCATATAAACACTGTTTGGAATGTGTTAACACAGATTTTTTTGCTATATAAAGGCATGACCTATAATGCTTGTTTATGCCAAAATGCAACTATCGCCATCAGCAACCCTGACTAACACTCACTTAATATCACATGTTAAGCAGTCACTTCCTTCCTCTTTAAAAAAAAAAAAAAAATGCAGGATGATGTTGCCTCACATTACCTAAACCTAGTTATCATGCTAAGCTATCCTGAGGACACAGTCACTACTGCATTCCCTCTACTTACAGAACATTGAATCCTTCTGATTAGAAGCAAGATCTGTGTAAAATTTTGGGTTGTGAGAGAATTAATTTTGAGTATAAATTACATCTATTTAATTAGGGAGTTCATTAGAATGCAAAACGCAAAAACTGTTCATAGATCAGCACTTTAACTTGGAGAAGCTTGGTAAATACAGGCCTAGTCTAAACTGGCCCATGATTAATACAAATACGGTTATAATGTACTTTATTATTAAAATGGTAACAGCGTATCATCATTTTGACCTATGACATTTTTGAAAGGTTTTAGGCAGTATCAGATTAATTAAACTGATCTGCTTGGACCCATGGCATTACAAGCAAGGGCATTACAAGAGCAGCTGTCATCAACAGCATTTATATATAGCCTGACCTATTGAAGGAGGATTGTGGAAGGATAGAAGGAAAATGAGAGCAGAGAGTGGGGGTATGGGCTATATATGATTAAAATAAAGGTCAACAGTGAGAGTTCCTAAATAGCAAAGATAGGGAAGAGGGTGACTACATGCAGACAGTCACACAGGTCCTGTACTGCTTCATCAAAGATATAACATATTTAGCACGCAGTAGTTTTAACTGTGGTTTCAGTGTCCGGTGTGAATTATATAGTGCGAAATATACACAAAGGTCATGGTTTCACATGCACAGTTTCATATTGTCCCTGCTCTATAAGTGGTTGAACTTTGCAATAATCAGATGTATGTTACAATAAGGTTTGTCAGTTTGTCAGGTTTAGTAACAGCAAAACAGGAAATAACCTCATGTTGCTGGTATGTATAAGAAGGTATAAGAATGCATGTACAAGTTTAGACAATGTGATACATTGGTGGAAATAATGTAACTAGTGGTCGTTACCATCATGATTCAAGTTCCTCTATTTATTTTTGTCACTCACTACACACCTCTGCTTACACCTTCACCCTGGCCTCACTTCCCCCCTCTCTCTCAGCTCAGTTTAAGAAGCAACATGTTGATATGCTATTTTTCAAGATATTGCACAAGTGTTGTATCGGTCCATATGGCTCAACTGCCTCTCACTTCTCATGCTCTCTTTCTCTCTCTTTGACTCTTTTACAGTCATAATGCCTCACGCATACCCATTCCTCAGCCCTGAGCAGAAGAAAGAGCTCAATGACATTGCTCTGAGGATTGTCGCACCGGGCAAGGGAATCCTTGCTGCTGACGAATCCACAGGTATGCTTGCATGCATTGTCAAATATTAAATGCATGCCAACATCTCTGCAGAATGCCAATGGGAATACACTGTACCAACACATGAGCCTTCTATACACTCCAAACTGTCTTAATCCGATGAACTCATACCACACTGTAATTTATTTACTATTTCTTCGCACTCAATGGTGCACTACCACAACAGGCAGCATAGCCAAACGCTTCCAGAGCATCAATGCTGAGAACACTGAGGAGAACCGGAGACTCTACCGTCAGCTGCTCTTCACTGCCGATGACCGTGTCAAGCCTTGCATTGGAGGAGTCATCTTCTTTCATGAAACACTTTACCAGAAGACTGATGATGGCAAGCTCTTCCCTCAGCTCATCAAGGAGAGAGGCGCGGTAGTGGGCATCAAGGTTGACAAGGGTGTAGTTCCTCTGGCTGGAACTAATGGAGAGACCACCACTCAGGGTGGGTTCTCCATTTGTACTTTTTTAAAGCATTAGCTGCCACAGTCTTTGTGTTTTTTCTGTCTTTTATGGCTTTATTAAACCATTTTTCTCTCACATTGCCCCTCTCTTAGGTCTGGATGGCCTGTATGAGCGTTGTGCTCAGTACAAGAAGGATGGAGCTGACTTTGCCAAATGGCGTTGTGTGTTGAAGATTACCCCCACCACCCCCTCCAGCCTGGCCATCAAAGAAAATGCTAATGTGCTAGCACGCTATGCTAGCATCTGCCAGATGGTGAGATTCACATGTCAAAAACAACAACATTATAAATTGCTCCATAGGTCTTTAAGCTCATTATGTTTTTACATCTCTCTCACCAGCATGGCATCGTGCCAATCGTGGAGCCTGAGATCTTGCCTGATGGTGACCATGACCTGAAGAGGTGCCAGTATGTAACCGAGAAGGTTTTGGCAGCTGTTTATAAAGCCCTGTCTGAACACCATGTTTACCTTGAGGGCACTCTGCTCAAACCTAACATGGTGACTGCTGGCCACTCCTGCTCTCACAAGTACACCTCCCAGGAGATTGCCATGGCCACTGTCACTGCCCTGCGCCGCACTGTGCCCCCTGCTGTTCCTGGTTAGTCATGCTCATACAAATGCTAAATTACTCTCGGGCCCTGAAGTCATCCATAGCTGCATATTGCCCATATCATCTCTGCCCATACCATTGAATAATATTGAACATATAGTAACTAATAGTTCTTGAATAGGCATGTGGCTGTGTTCAGTTGGCGATTTAACAATTAAGTCTAAAATTTCCATCAGTATTTTTGTGGAGAAAGTAATTTGTATTCAGACTTTGTCTACACTTAAGTTAAGTTGATTTTCTGGGCTCCCTGTTCACAGTATGCAAATCAACTGCTTGTAGTTCACGCCTTGGTGGTTGCCAAATTTTCCATGTGTAGAAGCACATGAGTTGGGATTTGGGGTCTAGTGTCTAGACCACCACATTTATACACTTGCCTTTAAGCCTGAAAAAAAAAAACAAGAATAGAAAATGCTGACTGAAGACAGAAATATCGCTTTGTCTCAAATGGAATAAGGTGTAACATAAAAGCAAGGGACAATTTAAAAATAAAAAATGAAAAAGCAGAATATGATCTATGAATAAGAAGAAGGCAGGTTAATTTTAACAATATGGCTTCCACCCTCATTATTCCTTAGTTTATATACTAGCACTTAATCCAGTACATATTGTTTTGCTTTTTTTTTGTATCACACGCTGACATGAAGCCATGAGATACTAAATCTAGATCATAGAATTATAATGTGTGCTAAGATATAATCTATTTTATATTGTGGTTATACTGTCAGACGATGGCACGACGTAATGCTCCTCCCTCCATGAGCAGATATTGTGCAAGAAAAATGTGGTTAAGTCCAAAGTCAGAATCACACAGAACTGAGACATGCCTGTTGTACTCAAACTCCAACCCAGCATGAGTAACTCTTGTGCAACTTCGGAATAGTGGCAACTTCCTTACTTAGGTCTGAGGTCTGTATAACAATGTGCACAATTTCAGTATTGTGCATGCAGCCCAGAAAGACCTCAACCTTTTCCAATTTCTTGATTCAAATATCACACTGTATATTGTTGTGCTCACTGCAGTCTCCTTTTCAAACAGACCCACTTTCCACGTTTTCTCCCTATAGGTATTACTTTCCTCTCTGGAGGGCAGAGTGAGGAGGAGGCCACAGTCAACCTGAATGCTATAAACACATGCCCCCTGCACAAACCATGGGCACTCACCTTCTCTTACGGCCGTGCCCTACAGGCTTCAGCCCTCAAAGCCTGGGGAGGCAAGAAGGAGAATGGCAAGGCCTGCCAGGAGGAGTACATCAAGAGAGCCTTGGTATGTATATCTCTACACTATATGAAACTTTATCAACATTATCTAATGTTAAGACCTGCCAGTGTTTTTATTTTTCAGTTGCCAATGCTTGTAGACTAAAATTGTCACCTGCTGTTTCACCAGGCCAACAGTTCAGCATGCATTGGTAAATATGAATCAACTGGTGAAAAAGGAGCAGCAGCAGGAGAGTCCCTGTTTGTGGCAAATCATGCTTATTAAAAGGCCCACAGCTTTCGGTACACCAACACTCCTTCACCTTCTCCATTTAGGAAATAACTGGACTTCCAAAGTTTCACCCTGCTCTCAGTGAGCATCTTCTTTTCTGTCCTCTAATTACTCTGTAGTATAGTAATAGGGGATGAGTGGTGTCTTGAGAGAGTGAGAGAAACTCAAAACTTTGTAGGTGTGAAAGACCTTAAAAAATTTGCCTCCGTGTCCATGCTTTTTTAAAAGCCATAATTCAGCTGGAAAAATTCCCTGTTTTGTAGGTGTAAGACTTCTTTTTTCATATGATGTACCTACATGTTCTTGTCCCATAATAACCAAGAAATAAATAAATTACTCACCAACATGTGGTTTGCTGGTCATTCCATTTTGGTTTTATAATGTGAAATGTGTGTGGGAGGTGTTGTGGAAAAAAAAAACTTTTGAGAACAGAACCTCTCTCAAATCACTCTTCACAATACTTAAAATTTCAGCACCTCTCACCGATTAACATAAAAAGTTATGTTGCAAAAGGTTTGGTAAATACAAATACTGAGAAATTATACTTGCGAAAAAGTATAGATAAAGTCTTAATAATCTTCCATTTTAATTAAATGAAAAAAATTATTCAAGTGAATAAAAATGTAAAAAGTAAATATTTTAACTTATGTAATGTTTTTGTATGAAAATTTATCTAAAACTGTTAGAAGATAAATTTAGGAACAACTACTCCTTTTTGCCTGAAAAGATTAAATGACTGTAAATAACCAATATTTACTATTAGCTAGAATGCTAATTGCTGCAAAGCCAATTATGTTAGCCACTAGAATCAATGCTAGTCTAACCTGGCATTAGCAAGGAAACAAGCTAACTTAGTTAAATATAACTAGTTATTATTTAAATTAGCAAAAGAGCTAATGTAGCTATAGAGTTGGTACTGCATTGTGTGGCATGAAAACTCACTGCAGCCTACAAGTGGGGTGATTCTTGAGTTTTTGTCTACATTAATGAATGTAATTGGATGGGTCAGTGGAGTAGTGGTTAGGCCTCGGTGTTCTCACTGCCACAGCCCAGGTTTGATTCCCAGCTAGGCAACCAAGACAGTGCACTTCCAGTGCTGGTCCCAAGCCCAGATAAAACTGGGGAGGGTTATGTCAGGAAGGGCATCCGATGTAAAAACTGTGCCAAATCAAATATACAGACCAGTGATCCGCTGTGGTGACCCCTAACGGTAGCAGCCAAAAGAAGAACAACAATGAATTTAATTGGATGCTTTGAACTGAAATGACTGGATACTAAACTCTACCCATTCAGTGTACATTGGTTGGCTAAGAGAAGAAATAAAAGTAAGGAGTAAATGTAATAAAGAAAGAGTATAAGCATTCTAATTCAATAACTCTTGTCAAGTATAAATACAACAAATGTATACTTAAGCATAGTAATGAAGTAAAATTACTCAAATATCTTCCACCCCTGGGTATGATTATGGGGATTTAGAATAAAATTACAGTCAGTAGACTGAATTTTACTGATTTTGAAACATACACTATATGGCCAGAAGTATGTGGACACCTGACCAGTCACATCCTATTTGCTTGCTGAACATCCCATTTAAGATTCATTCACCCTTTGCTGTTTTAATAATCTTCACTCTTCTGAGAAGGCTTTCCACTAAATTTTGGAGTGTAGCTGTGGCAATTTGCCCATTCAGCCACAAAAGCATTAGTAAGGTCAGGCACATGTTGGACAAGAAGGCCTGGCGCATAGTTGGTGTGTCAATTCATCTCAAAGGTGTTCATTGGGGTTGAGGTCAGGGCTCTGTGCAGGCCCACTCAAGTTCATCCACTCCAACTTTGGCAAACCATGTCTTCATGGAGATCACTTTGTGCACAGGGGCACTGTCATGTTTGAACTGGATTGGACCTGTTAGTTCCAGTGAAGGGAAATCTTAATGCTACAGCATAAAAAGACATTCTAGACAGTTCTGTGCTTACAACTTTATGGCAACAGTTTGAGGAAGGCTCACATATGGGTATGATTGTCAGATGTCCACATATTTTTGGCCATATAGTGTATTTATACAAATTTTAATGACATATAATCAATGACATACAATGAGGGACAGGGTTTTTCAATGGCGTCTAGACCACTAACTTTCAGTAAAAGTACTTGTTTTTAAACCTGATGAAATTGGAGATTCTGGAAGAAAAAAAAAATCACAGACACAGGGAAAACATGCACATTGTGCATTGTGTTCATTCCTTTTCAGCTCTGTAAGATCATATTCAGTTTCTATGTGCTTTTACTAGACATATTGTTCTGCCTTCTTGCCCTGCACAAATCATTTACTGCACTACACTTCCTGTAGAGTTTGAGGGGCTGGTAAAGGACTGCAAAAAAAGACTGTGTGGGTGAGTAGGTCATCATAAACGGAAATTCTGAGTGTAAAGTGACAACCCATTTAACCATCTCTGTGACTTGAAACCAGAGTGGGGATTTTTTTTTTTTTTTTTTTTTTTGCATGATGTCTGTTCATTTGCACTTTATGGCAGTGTATAAACCATTTGAATCTATGGATTTTCTTTCCACTGTCGATATATTTTTTAATGATTTCCACTAACACTAGTAAACTCTGTAAAATTTGGAATCACTTAAACTCTATTCAAAGGGAAGATTATAAACAACATTTTTTATTGCGTTATCCGATATAACACAGAAAAGGACGGGTTCCTTTTGAATCTGGTTCCTTTCAAGATTTCTTCATCCCAGGGAAATTTTCCTTGCCCTTTCTTGCCACCTCTGACTCATTCTTTAGATTTAAATATACAGTCAATCTAATGGTGCGAACTACAACCACTCTCCAGAGACAACAATCATCTCTGCTATTTTCTTCCAAATTTTATGTTTCTTCGTAATGTCTCTATACACATTTAATGAGAAGTTGTATTTGACAGGATAAGATGAAATTTTTTTATACCCTTTTTTTCCAGTCTAGCAGCACATAGGAACAAATTGCAGGAAAGAGCTAAAGTTGTGAGAGGGGGAATGAAAAGCCATTTGAGCCAATCACTCTCTAGCATGAACAGTTGCTGTTATAATAACCTCCACTCTTCTGGGAAGGCTTTCCACTAGATTTTGGAACCTGGCTGTGGGGATTTGCACATTCTGCCACAAGAGCATTAGGGAGGTCAGGAAATTATTTTGAGCGAGGAGGTCTGGAGCATAGTCTGCGATTCCGATTCATCTCAAAGGTGTTCAGTGGAGTTGAGGCCAACTCAAGTGCTTCCACTCCAACCCTGTATAATGTCAAGATTTTAAAAAATATTTTTAGGCAGGCTCTTTGTGGTCCAAAGATCTAGATCCAATTCTAAGAAATATTTTTATTCATTCAGTTAAGAAAAAAATTTATAAATTTGTCAAATTATTTATCATATAGTATTTGATTATTCTTCATTAACATGCATGGAAATATAACTTAAACCTATACATTTATCCTTATTTACTAAATGAAATAGTGATTACTACTGTCCTATTTGTCCAACGTGTTATGAGGTCAGGTCTTTCTTTACTGAGAGACAACATTTAACACTAAGTTAGGAGCCTACCATTTAAATCAAATATATTGCACCAAAACACTTACAAGCAAAGTGTTAACCAAATGATATGTGAACAAGTTATTCGGATGTGTTTTAATTTCATTTCAAAAATGAAATCTCAAAAAGTGGTCTTGCTTTTAAATAATGCATTCTTCAATAAGCTTTTGTGTTACTTCATTCCCAGGTAGTTCCATCTGTTGATGTCAAGAGTAAAATAGGTATGACAATAATAAATTTCTCTAATAAATCATCAGTGGTCACAATTCTAGTACAATACTGTTAGACTTTTCACGGTTTTTCTACAGTAATATACTGTAATCAGCCTTTCTGGTATGTTGCTACAGACTTGTATATTTACTGTCTTCAAGGTGTAATTATTTTCTATATTACTATGGCTAAAGCTGTTGTTTGCTTACTATTTATTCTGCTCTGGAGTTTTTTTTTTTAATTTCTGAACAAACTATCATCAGTGGTCACCCTGTAACTCAAGTCACAAATACCCCAAATGTAGCTAATAAATAGAATTATACAACAATTAGTTATAGTCCACTAATTTGTTTGGTTGAGCGGCATTCCAAGTGTGCTTATATTTAGTATTCAATTTAACAGACATCGTCACAAAGCAGCTTTACCAAAATAAATACATTCAAAATATAAATTTTAAATGTATGAATTTATCCCTAATGAGCAAGCCAGAGGCGACCATGGCAAGAAAAACACCCTGAGACAATATGAGGAAGAAACTTTGAGAGGAACCAGACTCAAAAGGGAAAGACAACAGATAGGGCAATTATAAATAAATCCCTTCTATAACTGTGCAGTACATGGTCAAAAAGAGCAATTGTGTAACCAGCAAATTCATTATAGTTTTCACATGAAGTCTGTTTTGCTGAACTTATCCACTGTTCGCTGATGGAGACTGGAGTGAAGAGACTGGAGAGAATTCAATTGCAGTCCTAAGCCATCATAGCATAACTGTTTATATGAATTCTGGTCCAAAGCCATCTTCATGGTTTTTAAGTGGTACCATCAACAGTAATCTCATACAGTTAGGTCCGGAAGTATTTGAACAATGACAGATTTTTTGTGATTTTGCCTTTATTCCCCATCACAATAGATTTGAAATAAAACAATCAAGATGTGATTGAAGTGTAGACTTTCAGCTTTATGTTAAGAGGTTCCACAAAAATATGGCATTTACCATTTAGGAATTACAGCCTTTTTAAGCAAAGTACTTCCATTTTCAG
>CM075014.1:4758116-4772537 GCA_037576675.1 Pangasius sanitwongsei | reverse complement strand
GAAAATGGAGGTACTTTGTTGAAAATGGCTGTAATTCCTAAATGGTAAATGCCATATTTTTGTGGAACCTCTTAAATCTTGATGGTTTTATTTCAAATCCATTGTGGTGGTGTATAACAGAAAAATCACAAAAACTCATTGTCCAAATACTTCTGGACCTAACTGTATATCTTTAGGCTGTCCGTGTGTGGGGCCATCCTCAGCAGCAGCAAGTGATTTCCAATTGATGAGAACTCCAATAAGAAGTAGAGCATCAGTATGGATCAGGAAGGTCTGGAGAGCAGAAGGGGACAGGATCACTGGTATCTCAGTAATAGCATGTGTAGCTCAACGGAGAGCGAAACAGAGATAGAGGGGGAGAGTGGGGAGAGATTATTAGGTATGCTTATTGTCCCGTAATGGTTAAGGACAATGTAATTTGTGTGCAGAGTGCAAGCAGGAACTCTGCACACAAATTACATTGTCCTTAACCATTACGGGACAATGTAATTTGTGTGTCAAGCTGCTTTTTTTTTCATGTTAAATTCATGAGAGAGAAAAAGAAGAAGCTGGTGAAGGAACAACTATTTATAGCTGCCAAAATACCAAAACATAAAAGCGTTAACAGGAACATGATTTCTGGATATTCCACAATATTTAACACATTTAACTATAAATGGAAGTATTGTGTGTCATTACTGTAGTGCTTGAGCTTGTCAAGTGTCGAGCTTGTCCTCTCCTCCACGCTTACAATCAGCACTGGCACCCCACAGGGGTGTGTGTTGAGCCCCATATTTACGCCCCCTACACTCATGACTGTGCATCAACCCATCCCACCAACAACATCATTAAGTTTGCGGATGACACGACTGTGCTTGGTCTCATCTCAGAAGGTGATGAAACAGCCTACAGGGGCGAAGTCCAAAGACTGACAGTGTGGTGTTCAGAAAGCAATCTCATCCTGAACACCACAAAAACACATCATAAACTTTCGTAAGTGTAGCACAGCCCCTGATCCAATATACATCAACGGAGACTGTGTGGAAAGGGTCTCTACCTTCAGGCTTTTGCATATACACATCGCTGATGACCACAAACACCATAGCATTGGTAAAGAAGGCACAACAGCAACTCTATTTCCTGAGGATTCTCAGGAAAAACAACTTACAGGAGGATCTGCTGTTGTTCTACTATTGCTGCTCCATTGAGAGCGTGTTAACATACTGTATCACTGTATGGTACACCAGCCGCTCAGCAGCAGACAGGAAAGCTTAACACCTCCGAAAAAAATCACTGGCTGCTCACTACCCTCTCTGTAAGAGCTATTCAGCTCTCGCTGCCACAGCAGAGCAAACAACATACTGAAAGACCCAACCCATCCTTGACACCATCTGTTTGATATCCTCTGCCCTCTGGCAGATGTTTCAGGTCCCTGCATCATGCATAAACAGACTCAGGAACAGTTTCTACCCCAGAGCCATTCAGGAACTGAAGGCTAAGAAACACTACCACTGAATGTTAGGAACTATTTGCACTACACACACACACACACACACACACACACACACACACACACACACACACACGTCTATAGACTCTTACTTCATATTTATTTATTCCCAACTGCAAAAGATACTATAATGTGCAATACCTTAGTTTTATTTTAATTTTAATTTCAATTGTTATATTTAAAATGTATAAATCTTACCGGATCACACTGTTCAAATGTGCAATATGTTAAGTGCAATATCTTAGCTGCTTTACTATCTTAACTGAACAGATCTGATCATTTGTGTTAATATTTATATCCTTTAATATCGATGTTATCCCCTACTCCTTTTATTTTATTCTTATGCACCATTAGGAGGAACACACAATTTTGCTGTACCCTGTGCAATGACAATAAAGAATCTATCTATCTACCTATCTATCTATCTATCTAGTTGAGCTGCTCTGTTTTTTGGTTTTTTTTACACGTTTATTGCCTTGAACAGATAAAAAATGAAATGTAAATGTCTATATCTTTGAAAAAAATAAAATTGGATACTCCAATCCATTTATTGTCCATTTCTTTCATCAATTAGATAATACAAACAACAAAGGAAGTGTGGGTTGTGAGCACTTACGTAGGCATCAAACATAAAATAAAGTTTGTTTGACCTTCTTCGGACTCTGTGTCACTTTCTCAACATAAATACACATCCATAAAGAGTCTTGGCTAATCTTGTCTTTTGTCATGATGACCTCTTAACTTGTGCTCTTTTTTTCTGCTTCCTCTTTCTGAATTTGTGGCCTGGCCATCCTGCTGACACTCACACCTCCCTTCTTCTGCTCTGAGTTTGTAACCTACCATCACAAGCAGACATTTAGCCTTGTTTCTTTTTACCTTTATAGCGCAAATAGTAAAAAGAATAACAGTTTTTTATTTTCAAAATATGTGCATTATTTCTGCCAACATCCAATTAAAGCCAAATTTCCTACTAGCTGTGTCTCATTTGCGAATGAGTCAACTCTTTGAGCGGGGTCTTTTAGATGCAAGTTTGAAGCTGACTTGCATTTCTAAAGAGCCATGTTTTTGGTTTTTTTTTTTTTTTAAATGAGGACAAAATATGCCCAGCACTGAAAATTCAACATTTTTCTGTATTCTTAATTCTCTAACCTGGTTAATCATATACTATGCAATCATGATTGAAAAGCATCCACCGAAACCAATTTATCAGTATCTGTGTTGTTTTGGCTCATTGTCAAGATTTATAGCTAGTTCTGTTGAGAAGGTAAAGGCACCTTAATAGTAATGTCAGAATACTTACTGTATTTGTCAATGGAAATATGTATCACCTTGCCATTTTTACATTTATGTACATACATTTCATAACACAATGCGAGCTGTAATGTTATTGTGCTATTGATATGGTAGAGTAAGTGAAAATGAAGTGACTTGTGGTCAAGTATGGTAACCCATACTCAGAATTTGTATAACCCATCCAAGTGCACACACACACAGTAGTGAACACACACCCGGAGCAGTGGGCAGCCTTTTTTTGCAGCAGCGCCCGGGGAGCAGTTTTGGGTTCGGTGCCCTGCTCAAGGGTCTCACCTCAGTCGTGGTATTGAGGGTGGAAGAGAGCGCTGGTCATTCACTCCCCCCACCTACAATCCCTGCCGGCCTGAGACTCGAACCCACGACTTTCAGGCTCACCTTCAGGTTACAAGTCCGACTCTCTAACCATCTAACCAACAATTTTACATGTTTTACACTTTTAAACGAGCCATTCGAGAGTTGAAAGATGTGGATATTGGTGAGCTGAACCATTTGCTCTGGCTCATTGAAAAAAGTCAGAATCCTCATCACTTTTGCATACTGATCTTAATTTGAACCATTTTTTAAAAAAAAGTCTGTGTGGTAAGCAAATAACAGGATCATAAAGGATTAAATTTATTTAGGGAGAACTCTAATCACTGTGGACTGGACAGGTACTATTGTGGCAAAAGGGGTAGGCAAGGACTTGCAATATTTTACCCTTAAAGATGTAGCAGACTACCACCCTAGGACTTGCACCCAGGGAGTACACACAGTTATTATTTATCAATATACCCAAGTCACAGGTTTGTATGTATGAGGCAGAGGCAAATTTCGAAACAAAAACTGATTTTTATTTCCAATCAAGACACAAAATATTATTCTTAAAGGGTATTACACCAATCTCTGTAGACCCCCTTCTTTACTTCACACAACATTAATCAGAACAAAAAAAACACAAAGGAGCAGGGCTAGGGCGTGCCAGATGGAGGAGAGCTATCCATTTGTGTCAAAGAGAATCGTGCCATTAAGCCACACTCAGCAAGCAAACAGTGAGGGTGAACTATATAGACACAGTGAGGAAGAGAGCATGCATTGAAGAATACCCACCACCAGGTGACCAGTCTCCTCACCTGAAACCCCAGCTCCTATTAACGGGGAAAAAAAAAAATAAAAAATTATGAGGGAAAAAAAAAAAAAAAAAAGATGCCAGTTGGCCATATACAAAAAGCTATTCAAATACTACAATAGTTGGTACAGCAATCTGAGGAAAAAAAAATCCAATGTCATTTCCCCAACAAACGAGAATAAACAAGAAAACATGGGGAAAAAAAAACAACAACAAGTAAACAAAGTAAACAAATGACAGTCTACAAAACAATGGCCTAAAACAGTTGTACTTTAAACTTAGTTACGTAGCTGGTAGCTTCAGTCAGTCAGTTAAATGAATGCAGATCAAAAACTGAAGCAAAACTGTATTTTAAAAAAATAAATAAATAAATAAAAATATAAAAGGAATGCATCAGTAATCGCCGACAATCAGTCATGAACGAAACTCCCAAAGACGCAAAACAGCAACCTAGTCTACTGTGGTTAAACCAGCTGCTCTTCCTGTGAACACAGTTAATCTAATCTAAATTTTTAGGGGTGCAGCTTTTACACAGTGTTAATAGAGCGAGCCGTCCGCGAGCTCCTACACTACCAAAGCAACTTAATTTGCTACAAAATGATAATTTTAAATAAATAAGTAACAAAACAAGCACACAACAATTCACAGTATTTATACTGGCTAAATGTTTTTATTCTCTTTTACAGTTAAAAATGCAACCTAGTGTTGCCTTCCTAGTCCAGTCTCAGAGAGTAATTTTTTTCAGTATTTTGGATGAAATGTTCTACTGAGCCAATGTAATATAAGAAGCACACTTGGAAAAAAAAAAAAACAAAGGGTCAAATTCATGTTTAAAATAATAATAATAATAATAATAATAATAATAATAATAATAATACAAAAAAATGTGATTGAATTTCATTGGGAGTTAATGTTTTATTATTCCCCTGTCATCTCTCCTTCTGACTTATGCATAGAGCTTTTGATGCGTGTTGATGGTAAACATGGATTAATTATCATCATCCTTATGACCCATTAAGACACTCAAAATCCCTGAGTTCCAGACAATGCCTCGTACTGCAGAGATTCCTGAAACCTCTAATTACCAGCTGATCCTCCTGAAAACAGAGGAAATGACTCAACTATGCTTTAATGAGAATTAGCCTATATACTTGACCTGTGGCCGGTGGCTCTCCACTCTCTCTCTTCTTCCCTCCTCTCTCTCATGCTAGAATGTACTTCATTTTTGCACTGTAAGCCTACACTTTTAATGGTATTTTGATATATTTTGATATATATGTTTCTTAAAATATGTTTTTAGTAATTTTATTTTTATTTGGCCTAAAGTAAAAATAGGCCTTGTCTGCTTTTACTATCAGCAGCCTGGCCACAAAGCTTCCAGGTGTCCTGTTCGTAATGTAACGGTCACTGAGTGTAACTGCTACCTACCAATTATAAGGGTAATGTGCCTTTAAGACACTTCTCTCATATATTGTATGTATACCTGCGCTGTGTGTGTGAGTGAATGTATCCCTCCGCCAGTATTAGAGAGAGTGTGAGGCGCACTCTCCCTCTTCTCACTTACTTCTCCCATTTCTCATTTACTTCTTACTAGTCCTATCTCCTGCACAGTGAGAGCATGTATCGGTGACTGTTTAGCTGCAGCTAGTGGTTGTACTACTTTTCTTTTGTACTTTATTTGTGACACTACAGAGTGTTTAACTTTTTTCTTTTCTCTCAACTCTCGGCGACCCACCTTTATTTTTCCCAACTCTGGACAAACTCTTGGATCCAAGATGGCGCCACTAAGGAAGGCTGCCTACGTTAGTGCTCACAACCCACACTGCAACTTTTGTGTATTTTACCTTGTTTTTTATACTATTATTGAGCTGACCCACAGACACATAACATACAACCGACAAACTTTAATCAACATTGGAATAGACCTTACTCACCACCATAATTCCTGTTTTCATCCCGACCCCGACTGGCCTCTGGAGATCACTCTGAGCCAGGTAAACAATGGACTTACTCTCCTGAGACAGAGGCAACGAAGACGAGGAAAAAGAGCCAGCATGAGAAACCGGGTACGAGCCAGGGCATACTCCACACCAATGACCAGCATACTGTTAGCTAAGAGCCCGAATACAGTTCCAGTGAGACTTCAGGAACTGCAATGCTCTCTACCTCACCGAGACATGGCTTACCCCAACCATTCCAGACCATGCTGTACAGCTGCCTGGGTTCTGCCTTCACCACATGGACAGTACAGAGAACTTGGGGAAAAATCTGGGGTGGTGGAGTGTGTGTTATGATCAACGACAAATGTTGCAGCTTAGGGAGCACCCATTGTCTTATGGAATTATGCACACCGGACCTGGAATACCTTGCGGTCAAATGCCATCCCTTTTATTTACCCCGGGAATTCACCTCCGCCATCATTGTGACTGTTTTTATTCCACCTCAGGCACACACAGACACTGCTTTACAGACATTGCACAGGGACACTGGACTACTTCAAACACTGCACCTGGAAGCAGCGCTGGTGATTACTGATCACTTTAACAAGGCTAACTTGAAAAAAGTCATGCCGGATTTCTACCAGCACATAACCTGCAGTACACGGGTAGAAAGGAAGCTGAATCACCTTTACACACAAACCCAGGGACTGCTATAAGGCAATAAAAACACTACCACGCCGGCCATTTTACTACTCCCAAAATATAAACAAAGGCTGCAGAGGGAAGATCCGGTGACATGGGAGGTGCCGTGCTGGTCTGACCAATCACAAGCCACACTACAAGACACGCTGCAGGACGCAGACTGGGAGATGTTCTGGCGCAGCTCTGATGACATCAGCGAGTTTACAGCAGCGGTGCTCAGGTTTATAGAGTTTCTGATAGGAGAGACTATCCCCACACCCTCTGTAAAGCTTTTTCCCAATCAGAAGCCATGGGTAGACCGATCCGTGCGGAAGGCTCTGAACGCATGCACAGCTGCCTACAACACAGGGCTGCAGACTGGCAACATGGATGAATACAAAGTGGCTTCCTACAACCTGAGGAAAACAGTGAGGGAAGCCAAAAGGAAATACAGAGAGAAGATCGAGACCCAGTTTGAGCATGCAGATTCCAGGCGTCTGTGGCAGAGCATGCAAACTGTTACAGACAACAGACCCAAGCTCCCCAGCATTAAAAATGCCAGGGCCTCCCTAGCCAATGAACTGAACATCTTCTACTCACGGTTCGAGGTTACCAGCACAGACCAGGAAAACCGTGAGAATGAACCATGAGGTCTAGCTGGAGAAGAGGAAAGACTGGTCATTTCAGAAATGAATGTGAGGAAGGTGCTACACAAAGTTAACACCAGGAAAGCATGCTGTCCAGACAACATCCCTGGATGTGTGCTAAAAGTCTATGCTAACCAACAGGAGAGAGAGTGCAGGAGAGAGTGCTGTTAACACATACAGAATGTCCCTAGATCTCTCAGATGCCCAAATCTTTATTGAACTTCCACAATTTCTGTCCAAAGAACAGAGAAAATGGTTTACAGTGCTTAGTTCACAAGTGACTACATGGGATCAATTCAGTGGTTTCTCTGAAAAAGTTTTTCTGCCTACGAATAACTAAGAATAAATTATGAGAGGTATCCTAGACCGTATACAAAGGCCTGACGAGCCATTACCTACCTTTGTTGCACACATGCGGAGTGAGTTTAGCAAACTAAAAACCCCTCCACCTCAACAGGAGCAGGTAGGCCTCATATGTAAGCATGCACTCGAAAAATCCAGAATGGCGCTTTATGCCACTTCAGTATTGTCAGTTACAGACCTCCTCTTCACACAGTCCTGGGCCCAAGTGTCCGGTGCCTGCCCTGGCGCAATCTAAAAGTAAACCAGTGAGGGACAGTCAGTGTTTCAAATGCTCGCTACCAGGTTACACAGTTCATACTTTTCCAAACTGTAGTTCCCAGGCAAATTGAATGCCACTGAAACAGTAAACAGAATGCTGAAAAATGCCACTCGTGCTTACGATGGTGATAAACGCATCTCATGGGATCATTATCTCCCACAAATCTGTTTTGCCTTGAGAAGGTCAGTATGTAAAATGAAAGGGAGAGAGAAGTCAGGAGAATGTAACAGTGGTCAGCCACAGAGTACGGCTTTTACCTGAGTGAAAGCCTGCTGGCTTTCCGTCCACTGGACCGGATCTGGCACCCCTTTTTAATGAGCTCAATGTTTATCATATCATAATTAGGCATAAACCTATGATAATAGCCAGTCAGCCCCAGAATCTGTCTCACCTCCTTTTTGGTCTTGGGTAGGCCGCAATCACTGCTGTATTATCAATTTGGGGATGCACCTGCCCACGGCCCAAATGGAAGCCCAGATCCCATACTTCCACCCATCCAATCGCACACTTCTTTAGGTTCGCCATGAGTCCCATCCGTCTCAGCAATCTCAGGACAGCCCTCAAATGCTGAATGTGCCGCTGCTAATCATTACTGTACATAATAATGTCATCTAAATAGGCAGCGGCATAAGCAGCGTGCGGACAGAGGATTCTGTCCATGAGTCGCTGGAACGTCGCGGGGGCCCCGAACAACCCAAAAGGAAGGGTCTTGGATTGGTGTAACCCAAACAGAGTGGAAAAGGCCTTTTTTTCATGAGATATTGGAGTCAAGGGGATCTGCCAATATCCCTTTATCAAATCCAGTGTCGAATAAAAGCAAGCCACACCTAACCGATTGAGCAGTTCGTCAATGCAAGGCATTGAATTTAGACACCACGTTGACTTTTCTAAAGTCCACACAAAAATGGATCATACCGTCAGTTTTGGGGGCCAAAACAACTGGGCTGCTCCAGTCACTGTGGGATTCCTCAATTACACCATGTCGAGCATAGCCTTAAGTTCATCCTGAACCACATTTTTTTTGTGTTCAGGCAGACGATAGGGGCGGCTGCATACCACCACCCCTGGGGATGTCTCTGTGTGGTGCTCTATGAGACTAGTGCGACTGGGTAGAGACAAGAACACGTCAGAAAACTCTGCTTGCAATTTAGCAACATCTGTGATTTGGGACAGTACGAGGTGGTCTCCATAAGGGACTGGGGAAGATTGAGCCGCTGTTTTTATATTTACCTTCGGTCCTAGCTCCTCCCTCTCGGGAACGACTGTCTTGAGAGCCATGGAAACTGCTGGCTGGTTCCTGCCGCGCCCCTCCTCTATCCGTTCGCCTTACCTCATAGTTGACGTCCCCAACTCACCATGTGACCTCAAAGAGTTCTTGCCACTTGGCAATTAATTTAGACCTTGACCTGACATTTCATTCCAATGTATACAAGCTATATAGAGGAATGACAATTAAACCTCACTTGACACTTGACTTGCCACTATGAAGGACTAAGGCATGATAGAGTGTGGAGTAGCCCAATTGTCCTCGTCCCCAAGAAGGACAGATCCCTCAGACTGTGCATAGATTTCAGAAAGTTGTATGTGATGTCACAATTTGATGTCTACCTGATGCTGCAAATAGATGAGGAAGGGCCAGGTATCTCACCACACTGAACCTCTGTAAGGGCTACTGGCTGGTTCCTCTGTAACAAAAAGTCCAGGGAGTACACTGCTTTCAGGACCCCCCCGTTCCAGTTCACAGTGATGCCGCTTGGACTACATGGGGCCCCAGCAACCTTCCAGCGCCTACTTGGATGATGTTGTCATCTACAGTGACACAGGGAATAGCCACCTTCAGCACCTGTGCAGAGTCCTAGGTAGTATCCATGAGGCAAGTCTGACTGTGTCGAAATGTGAGTGGGCGAGGTGAGAGACCATTTAGTTAGGGTATTAGCTGAGGAATGGTGAAGTCCCAAGTGGATAAGGTAGAGGCCATTTGCAGCAGCCACAGGCCCTGCACAAAGAAAGAGGTGCAGTCACTTTTGGGATTGGTTGGGTGGTATTGAAGATTCATCCCACAATTCGCCACCATTGTGGTACCCCTGACTAACCTGACCACCAAAGGCACCAAAAACCTTGTGGACTGGACAGATAATTGTGAAATTGCCTTCATTATGTTGAAAAACTATTTGTGCTCATCTCCAGTTCTGAAAAGCCCTGACTTCACCCGACGGTTCCTGGTCCAAGTTGATGCCTCACATGACCCGGTGGAACCTCTCCCTGCAACCTTACCACTTTCAGGTTCATCACCGTAACATGTAACAAGCAAAAGTAACAAAAGTAACATCTTAGCAGACTTCCTTTCTCGATTGCCAAACTTCGCCAATCCAAGAGAGGGAGAAGGTAATGACCAAGAGCTCTGTCACTGACTGGAAAAGTGCTCTTACGACCATAAATACTTGAGCTTTTTCACCCCAGTTAGCCAGTCGCTATGCGTGCACACTTGATGGCTGCACTATAGTTTCGGGTTTCCATACATGCTTACATTGTCACTTAAGATACATTTCTCCTTACATTAAAATAACACAAGTAACAAATCACTACACTCAATGTATTTTAATCCACTTTATTTTTAAATTTAGCTGTGTTCTGTGCTTGTGTTGTTTATGGCATCCTGTCTTCTGTCTTTTTTTCTTTTGGCACTGTAAATAAACATCATTGAACTTATGTGTTTTGTGGATAAGTCATCAATTGCCATAATTTAAAAGAGCCAAAAAAGCACATCTCCACAGTAGGTACTGAAGATATGCTGAAGTTAGTTAGTTAGATAGCTATTGCCCGTTATGCCACTGGCATGTAGGGCAGCAACAAAGGTCCTCCACTCACGTCTATTCTGGGCCAGCTTATGGATGGTGCCCCAAGTGTGGTTCATGTTCTTTAATTCTCCTTCTACTGTCTGTCGCCAGGTGTTTCTTGGTCTTCATCTCCTGTGTTTGCCCTCCAGTGTCCAGTGAAGCGCTATGCGGGTGATATTTTCTTGTTCTTTCCTTAGCAAGTGCCCAATCCACCTCCACCTTCTTCTCATTATGATGGTCCCGATGCTGTCCTGATTACAAATAGCAAGCAATTGCTCATTAGAGATGGTGTTTGGCCAGAAAATTCGCATGATTCTCCTCAGGTTCTTTGTGTGGAAAACAGAGAGCTTATTCAGGTCACAGTCTGTTATTCTCCAGCATTCTGAGCCATATAACAGTGTGGAAAGCACACAGCTCTGGTACAACTTCAGCTTGGTCTTTGTGCTATACTGCTGGGACCTCCAAACACTATTCAGCATTCTGAATGCTTTTCTGGCCTTGCAAAGACAATTCTTTATGTCACTGTCCACTCCTCCATCATATCCGTCATTACTGCCCAAGTAGGTGAACTCCTTATTCATTGGAAGATTTTCTCCATTCACCTGCACTGGCGATGGATTTGGGATGTTGAGTGTCATCACCTCTGTCTTCTGCAGGTTGATCCTCAAACCTATCTGTTCAGCATATGTATTGAGGCGGTATGTCTTCTCCTGGATGTGCTGGTATGTGTGGGAGATAAGAGCCAGATCACCTGCAAAGTCCAGATCTTCAAGTGTAGAGAAGAGGGTCCATCTCACACCTCTTGGCTGGTCATCTGTTGTTCTATGCATCACCCAGTCAATAGCAATGTTAAAAAGGAATGCTGACATTACACAGCCCTGCCTTACGCCAGTCTTCACATGGAAACAGAGGTCACTGTTTAAAACCCTGCATGTGAAGTTGTTGTAGAAGCTTTTGATGAAAAGGATGATATCTTGTGGTATTCCATATGCACAGAGGATGCGCCAAAGGCTATCTCTGTGGATGCTATCAAAGGCTTTCTCAAAATCCACAAAGTTGATATATAGTTGCCTCTGCCATTCTGTGCACTGTTCAATAATGTTCCGCAGTACAAAAATTTGATCTATACATCCACTTCTTTTCCGGAACCCAGCCTGTTCCTTTCGGAGATGTTAGTCAACTGCGTCCGATAACCGCTGGATTATGATTTTTGCTAGGATCTTGCTTGGTATGGACAGAAGTGTTATTCCATGCCAGTTGTTGCAGCTGCTAGGGTCAACTTTCTTGGGGATCTTCACAATGATGCCTTCTGACCAGTCTGTTGGTATCTTTTTTCATTCCATATTGCTGTAAAGAGTGGGAGAAGCATCTTGGCTGCAAGCTCTGGGTCTGCCTTGAACAGTTCTGCATTCAAGTTGTCCTATCCAGGGGCTTTTCTGTTTTTGAGGGATATTATGGTTTCAATGATTTCTTCCTTCTCTGGTGGTGCAGTGTTGATATCAATATCATGCTCTGCTTCCAAAATGTCAGCTTCAGATGTTGGTGGTGGCCTGTTCAATACTTCACTGAAGTGCTCAGTCCAGCATACGTCAATTTCTCTTTCTGATGTCAGTAGTTGTCCATATTTGTCTCTGATTGGTGTGTCTTTATTTCCACAATATTTGCCACAGATTATCTTGGTTATTTTATACACCTTCCCTTGTTCTCCCTTATTAGCTGCTTCTTCTGCTTGGCTTGCAAGGTCATCCATGATCACTCTTTGTCTGACCTTACCAATCTCTTCACTTCTCTATCTGCCTGTGAAGTACCTCATCATAATTCTGTACCTTGGCCTCCTGAAGCCATCAGCTACCAGAGACCTTTGGTGAAAGATGAGCTTCATAGACACCCCTTCCCCATGAGTGTGATGTCTGGCTATAGGTATGATGCCATCTCTTTGTGTCTGCAAAAGAGTGGCCCAGAGGCAGACATCATCAATGACCAGCTTAAAGGCCAGGCAGGTTATGATACTCTGTCTTGCCTAAAGCCTCTTCATGACCAGATTATATCACCATGCAGAGCATTCTATCATCCGCATCAGAATCTGGCCATCAGTGTGAACATAGTAGCTACAAAGGCATGAACTGGGACGAAGCAATACATAAAGGATAAGCCAATGAAGTGGGGCTACAATTTGTTTGTCCTGGCTGACAGCAAGAATGGCTACATAGTGAACAGTGTGAACGATATTACTAAAAATGCTAACTTTGTCATTGTGATGGCTAAAGGGGCTCTTATAAAAGACTCACAATGACTAGTCAAGTCAAGTGGCTTTATTGTCATTTCAACCATATACAGCTAGTTAGTACACAGTGAAAAGAATTGATGTCCCTCCAGGCCCATGGTGCTACATTAAACAACACAGAGCTACAAGAGACTACACATTACTACATAAAGTGCACATGCAAAAGTGTGCAAACTGCACAAGATAGTACAATAACTACTAAAACAGGACAATGGGCACAGTAAGAGACAGTGCAGTGCCGACCAGTACACAGTTCTAGTATGAAAGTGTCAGATGTAACAGGTAGGGCAAAAGAATAACAATATAATAAATTGCTTTTTTAATGCAAACATAACATACTATGACATAGTATTTGGCAGATAAGCTTATAATATATATGGATACAGCTGTTATTGGGGTATGCAGCCAGGTAGAGAGTATAGTAATAACAAGAATTATATATGATATTTTTATAAATATAGTAGCAGCAAAAAAAATGTATGTAGTAAATTCAGAAATGTTTTGGCAAAGAAAGCGCACATGGGGCAGACGTTATGGCCGCCTGCGAGAGCAGCTCTCTTTCACGACCTGGCAGGCCTACTCTATGCCCCACCCGTGGGTACCATGGCCGAGCGGTCTAAGGTGCTGGCTTAAGGCTCCAATCTCTTTGGAGGCATGGGTTTTAATCCCACTGCTGCTAGAAGGGCTTTTTGGTCAAAAGCAGAAGAGCTCCTTCTGCAAACACTACAGATATGACAGGTGACCAAGGGGTCTTAAGCCTACTAATCATGGCCAATGATCTTTCTTGCAAGCAAAGACCATTCCTTATCTCTCTGTTCAGCTGGAAATGGTTAGATGTCTACTGTAGAAGCAAGCGTGGCTTGCTTAAGCTTTGTGCACAGTGCACAGCCCATGTGGGTTTGGATCTCATTGTTCTTGTAAAGACCTTGCTTAAACACATTTGGTAATGGAAGAGTGCACGGTCAAAAAGTTGCCTTTTCCAAAGAAAGTTATCTCGCTAATCTGGGCACGCCATACATAGCAGAACCTAGCCGCTGAAGGATTGGATTGGGTCCACTCAACTATGGAATTGTCCCGTTCTGTGTGAACTTTGGACATGGAAGCATAACAGCACCAAGCAATATAGCCGGGCTCTCTAGAGGGTGGTGCTGAGTGCACCATCCACACTGAGCTCCCTGACCTGCAGTCTATATATAACAAGCAGTGCTTGATCAAGGCCAAGAAGATAGTGAAGGACCTCAGACATCCGAACAATGGACTCTTCTCTCTGCTGCAGTCAGGGAAGCGGTTCCGCTCCCTGAAGGCCAACACAGAGAGAATGAGTAGGAGCTAGGACCTAGGACTAGACTTTGAATTTGTTTACACAACACCCACACCGCCCACATTCCTGTTAATATACCCATACTACCCTGTATTTATAAATATTTATTTTATATATATATATATATATATATATATATATATATATATATATATATATATATATATATATATATATATAT
>CM075014.1:4743419-4758016 GCA_037576675.1 Pangasius sanitwongsei | reverse complement strand
TATATATATATATATATATATATATATATATATATATATAAAATGTTATTTCACTGCAACTACCTCAGCCCAGTGTTGCATATTGTTTTGCAATGTTGCGTATTGCACATACAGTTGCACATATCTGCACTTTATTCCACATATAGTCCATACTTTCTGTTCCATCTGTCTTTTCTATTCTTACGTTGCAAGTAATTCTGGTTTATGTAACTTCTGTTTTTAGGTCACCGTATAGTCATAAAAAGCATTTCACTGAATGCAGTACTATGTATGGTTGTGTGCGAGACCAATAACATTTGAATTTGAATGAGAGATAAGAAGAAAAATTAAGCTTTTAAAAGCAGCTGCTTTCATCTCTGCTGTTATAACATTGCCTTTATTCATTAGCTTAGTGGTATAGAGCTCTACTGTTCATCAAGATTTCCAAACATGACTATGTATTCTCTGGCTAGGGCAGTGACCCTTCTTGTCAAATCTGTCTTTCTAATTCTAAGTAGCAACAAAAGTAAGTAAAATGGCAGACTCATTGTCTGAGTGATATGGTTATGAGGCATGGTCACATGGCTACAGCTAAGGATCTCTCAGTTGTTTCAACCATTCCAATGTTAGCCCTTAGCTGGTAGTCCTCCTGCTGTGGAACTTCATTATTTAGTTGACTAGAAATATTCAGTCAATTTAGAGATTTTCTTTAGTAGATCTTGGGCATTGTGTTCTTTCAGCCATTATGCCTTTTGTTTTTGTGCTCTGCTATGTCAGGTTAGCGCCTAAAGGATGCTGAACTACAGTATCCATCAGACACTGCATGTCACATGACCACCTCACATGTTCCACTGTTCACCTGTTTCACCCTAATCAGCACCACCATTTAAGTTCCATTTTTTTGTGCCCTTTTGTCAAGCTTCTGTTTTTGTTGTTGTCATGCATACATGTCATCGTGTTTGTCACAGCCTTGCTAATAGTCTGCCTGTTTGCCTTGTATCTCATGTCTATGTTTATGGTTCTGGTTGCTTTCTGTTTTGCACTTTATAAATAAAATCTGCACTTGCATCCGCCTTCACCTGCTTTACATGACAAAATTATGGATGCAGCAGAGTTTTTTTGCTGTCCAGGAAGCCCTCCTGGAGAGGAACTGCCTGCTGTGGGAGCAACAGGGGAAGGGAAGTTGGGTTAAGGCCACTCGGGAGTGGCTTGACGCCATGCATCCCTTCAAAAAAATTTTGAGGGGGGCTACATACCCAGCTAAAGCAATCTCTTTCTCTGCCACCCTGCCCCATTGAGGACGTCACTCTGCCGCTGTGCACCTTTGAGGGTGTCGCTCTGCCACCCTGCTCCATTAAGGGCATTGTTCTGCCACCCTGCTCTATTGAGGACGTCGCTCCTTCTCCCTGCTCCATTGAGGATATTGCTCTACCACCCTGTTCCGCTCAGGGCGTTCCCCTGCCCCTTTGCCTTGGAGAGAATGCCATTACAGAACGGATCTCAGCCTCACCAAGGGCGTCAATTCATCTCCCTGCTCCACCTCGGACGTCATTATGCAACTTGGCTCCACTTCGGACGTCGCTCTGCCTCCCTGCTCCGCTAAGAATGTCGCTCCATCTCCCTGGTCCACTGAGGATATCATTCCAGCTCCTTGCTCTGCTGAGGATGTTGCTCATCCCCCATGCTTCGCAGTGTACATCGCTCCCTCCTCTTGCTACACAGAGGACATCACTCCCCCCAATCACTAAGAGTAGAACATAGCTCCCCCCAGCTTCTCAGAGGATGTCGTTCCACCCCCGGTTCCCGGGGGACAACATTGCTTCCCCCTCCCCAGTTCCCTCTGGCTTTGTGGTGGTTGCCGCTCCATTTTTGTGCTCAGATTTGGTTATTGTGCCACTCCTTAGCTACGGGGAGGAGATCACACCACCCCACCACCTTGTGGAGGACATCGCACTTTCTTCCAGCTACGCTAAGGGTATCACTCCTGGGAAACTTTGTCAGTGTAAGGGCCCTTGTCCCTTCTCGGAGGACTGTCCAGGCCTCCCTCATAACTGTGTGTCATGCATCAGGAGCTGCGCAATAAAGGGGGACTCTGTCAGATTAGTACCTAAAGGGCACTGAACTACAGTACCCATCAGTCAATGCACATCACATGATCACATGTTCCACTGTTCACCTGTTTCCTGTTTTCCCCTAATCAGCACCACTATTTAAGTTCCAGTTTTTCTGTGTCATTTTGTCATGCTTCTGTTGTTGTCGTCGTCGCATGTGTGTCATCATGTTTGTCACAGCCTTGCTAATAGTCTGCCTGTTTGCCTTGTATCTCGTGTTTATGTTTATGGTTCTGGTTGCGTTCTGTTTTGTAATTTATAAATAAAATCTGCACTTGCAGATTTTTGGCCCCTAGGCTGCAGCCTAGGCCAGCCTGTGCATTAATCCATGTGCAGAATTCCACAATGTGACTCCAACAAACAGCTATCATTCAGTACACTACATGGCAGGGTTCTTCAAATCAAAAAGTAGAGAAAGTATAGTTACATAAAATTTCTTCCTTATAAAGGTCATGAACTGGGCCAGGTGTGATAAAAAGTTTGGTGTGTCGCTTGTGCATGTCCTAAAAAATTAATGTGATGCATCTGCGTGGTGCCATATGTAGCTAAATTAAATAGTGGAGGCAATACACCACCACATGACACTGTGTCCACAACTGAACAAACAGACTAATCAAATACTTATGTACTATTCTAGACTGTTACTGAGTACTAACACTAACGCTTTTCCTATTACAGTTAGTGTTTTAATTTTAATGTTAGTGTCTTAAACTTACCACAAGGTCTGGTTTGTAGCCTGTACAGGGTCTGACTGTCGAAAGGTATCAATCAGGAAAGAAGTACAAAATATTTCCAAAACATTAGATGTACCATGGAACACTATGAAGGCCATCATCAATGAGTGGAGAAAGTGGAGCACCACAGTGACATCACCAAGAACAGGACGTCCCTCCAAAATTTATAAAAGGACAAGACAAAAACTTAACATGGAGGATGCCAAGAGACCTATGGCTACATTAAAGGAGCTGAAGGAATATCTGACAAGTATTGATTACTCTCTCCATGGGACACTCTCTCTCATATTCTTCACATGTCTGGACTATGGGGTAGGGCGGCTAGACGGAAGCTCTTTCTCACAAAAAAACTTCCAAGCTCAACTAAATCACCCCAGACTATGTGGCAAATGTGTTATGTTCTGATGACACCAATTCCAAAAGGTGTAATAATTCCATAATTCCTAAAGGTATATTTAGTGCAAAAAAAAAAAAAAAAATCACCAAAAGAACACCATACCCACAGTGAAGCAAAGTGGTGGCAGCATCGTGCTTTAGGGCTGCTTTTCTTCAGCCTGAACTGGGGCTTTTAACAAGGTGGAGGGAACCATGAATTGCTACAAATACCAGTTGATTTTAGTGCAAAACCTTCAGGTGTCTGCTAGTAAGCTGAAGATGAATTTCCCCTTTTAGCACAACAATGACCCAAAGCATACATCCAAATGAACAAAGGAATGGCTTAACCAAAAGAAGATCAATGTTTTTGAATGACCTATCCAGAGCCAAGACCTGAACCTAACTAAAAATCTGTGGGGTGACCTGAAGCGGGCTGTGCAATTTGGTGGATCTAGAATGTTTTTGCAAGAAAGAGTGAGAAAATATTGCCAAGTCAAGCTGTGCCACAGTGTCTCTTAGCCAAAAAGACTGAGTGGTGTTATTTAATCAAAATGCTTCAACAATGTATTAATTTAGGGGTGAGCACACTTATGCAACCAGTTTATTGTAAATTTTTTTATTTTTCCTATTTTTCCCTTATTGTCTTTCACTTAATTCTTATATGTTGTAATTTCACACTGAGGGTTGAAAAAGTTCTGACATGATTTATTTTGTTTTCATTCTTTTACATCACAGAAAATGTGCCATTTTTAATAGGGATGTGTAGACTTTTATATCCATTGTATATAAACACATGGAACTATGCTTTTCTCACTCACCTTTGTTTTCATCTCACATTCTCTGCACGCTTCATACAGCAGTTCCTCCAGACCCCTCACTCTGTCCTCCAGGTTCTTTGAATCAGCTCTGGACACCACATCCAGCTGCTTCTTCTTCTCAGCCTGGGAGAGAGACCCCTCAAAATTCACCATCCAAATGTGTTAGGCTTCATTTACTTTTACACACATATTCAGACACTTTTGTGGACCAACAAAATTTTGGGGATATGTGAAATGGACAAAGCATTAATAAACAAGAATGAGCACAATCACTGAGCAATTTATCAATCATGAAAATAGTGTGAGATTTTCTGTAGACAGGTGTAAAGGACAAAATGTCCCCACAGAGTGTCTAAACAGTAACTAACACACAAACACACTTTAGGCCCAACTTGTTAGTCACGACCTTAAAATGTTGCTGGAAAAGCATACAAAACATTCAAAGCATAACTAATCATGAGAGAACACATGTATACAACAAGCAACAACATTGAAGATTTATGAGTCCCTTAGCGATGGTCTTGTCAGTGTATGTTTCCGTTAACAGCTGAAGAAAGCAGAAAAGTTGCAGAGGGTTTAAATACAAAAGCAAAAACATCACATAAGTGGCACACAATGTGAAGCTGAATGACTTGATATCTCTCATTAAATAATAACACGTGTTCCACTACACCAAAAGACATTTACCCACCAGGACTGAGAAGAGCTCATGGAAATGGCCTACCTTTGGAGACAGTTGGGAGTTCAGCAAAACATTTCTGGCAAATTCAGTGGCAACCGTCTTTGTAAAATTCATTATCTTAGCTTGATGAGAACACATTGTATAGACAGCTTGTTAGTAAGAAGTTCAGTGAACAACTGAAGCCTTGCATTCTTTTTTGACTTTTTCAGAGCATAGGAGCGCTCTGTGACATTAAATGGTGGATCAGTAAAAGTGCAGGGTGGCAATGAAACTCCACGATATGACTCCATATTAAGGATATACATTGTTTTACTATCATACTGGAATGAAGAAATTGCAAATCTAATGTAAGCCTCATTTCACAATACAGGCTAGGTGTTTTTCCTTGGATTGAATTCATCACAAGTCATGATGGTGAGCCATCCAGATCTGGCGAAGAAATTGCATGCAGAAGACTGACAATATTGAAATGGGACATTCATTGCGTAACATCTGGTGTGGTGTGGTAGGACTGAGTAATACATAAACAGACAAAATGCACAACCCCACGCACATACAAAGATCTACCTCATATTAATATACAAATGGTGCACCTCATTTTCATGTGTAACTACCCAAAATTTAGTGTTGAAGTTTAATTGCCTGAATTTCAACTGTCATTGTATGATTTATTTTGTCATCTTTTTGTCATCAATTTTAATTTAAACCCAAATTTGACAAAAACCATATAATCTTATAATTGTTATAAATTTAACAGCAATGCTGACCCAAAATTAAAGTTAGCATATTGCTTCCTAGTTACTGGCATTCTTTTAGATGTAGAACACAGACGTAAACTCTCTAAACCTCTACTGCTACTTCTCAATGTTCATTCAGATAACTTTATTCTTCATCTGACTTCACTCTTCATCCCCTCAGAATAAAGAAGTGCGTGTGTGTGTCATGACCGTGTACGAAAGAAACAAAGCAACAAAGATTTGAATAAAAAAAAGATTTGAATTTTAAAGAACATTGAATTTATTTATTTATTTAGAATTTAACCTCCTTGAAATTAAAATTTTCCTAATCTTTTTATATTCAAATCTGTAAGTCACTTTTTTGCTTCCATACACTGTCATGAACTGGTACCAAGTGAGAGACTAAGAGCAATTCATAGATCCTTATGAAAGAAAAAGGACCCAGATACCTCGCCTGGAATAGGGAACCCGGGGCCCCACCCTAGAGCCAGGCCTGGGGGGGAGCTCATCAGCGAGCACCTGGTGGTCAGGACCTTACCCTTGGGGCCTGGCTGGGCACATCCCAAACAAGCTACATGGGACCGTCCTCTTGTGGGCCCACCACCTGCAGGAGGAGTAGTAACAGTCTGGTGCATTGTGGATCTGGCAGCAGTCGAAGGCAGAGGCCTTGGAGGACCCATCCCTGGCTACTGCAACTGGGGTTAGGAACATGGAACGTGACCACAATGGTGGGAAAAGAGCTGGAGCTAGTGTGGGAGGTGGAGGGATACCGTCTAGATGTTGTCAGGTTCACCTCAACACACAGCATGGGCTCATAGCCCCCCCAGTTCGGTGCTGGTATGTTGGAGTTTACCTCGGTTAACAAGAGGGTCTCCTCCTTTTGGCTTCGTGCCAGGAGACAGACTCTAACTATTGTTTGTGCTTATGCTCTAAACATCAGTTCAGAGTATTCAGCCTTCGTGGAGTCCTTGGGTTGGGTACTGGAAGGTGCCCCTGCAGGAGACTCCATAGTTTTTCCTAGGGGACTTTAACGTTCACGTGGGTAACGACAGCAAAACCTGGAGTGGAGTGATTGGGAGGAAAGGCCCACCCGATCAGAACCAGAGTGGTGTTCTGTTATTGCATTTCTGTGCTAATCACAGTTTATCCATAACGAATACCATGTTCGAAAATAAGGGTGTTCATAAGTATACTTGGTATCAGAGCACCCCAGGCTGCAGTTTGATGATTGAGTATTGAGCCGTCAACTGATCACCACTTGGTGGTTAGTTGGATCAGTTGAGGGGGGAAGATGCCAGACAGACCTGGTAAGTCCAAGCATGCAGTGAGGGTTTTCTGGGAGTGTTTGGCAGCAGCCCCTGTCCAGAAGATCATCATCTCTCACCTCCAACAGAACTTCTCCTGCATTCCGAAGGAAGCCTGGAGTCATTGAACCAGAATGGGCGACGTTCCAGACCGCCATTGCTTACAGCTGTGGCTGTAAGTTTGTTGGTGCCTGTCATGGTGGTTGTCCCAGAACCCGTTGGTGGACACCAGGGGTAAAGGGAGCCATCAGGCTGAAGATGGAGGCCTTTGGAGCTCGGTTAGATTTTGGGACTCCAGAAGCAGCTGACAGATACCGGCGGGCCAAGCGGAGTGCGGCAATGGCGGAAGCAAAAACCTCAGGTATGGGAGGAGTTTGGCAAGTCCGTGGAAAATGACTTTCATTTGGCCTCAAAGAGATCCTAGCAAACCATCTGGGCATCTCTCCCTAGACTGCTGCCAGTGACTTGGATAATCGTGTATTTAAAAAAAATCTCTCTCAGGCAAAGGCAATCAAGCCTGGAAGGAGATTCAAAATGACAATTCATATCTTAAATACCAACCCCATGCTACAGATATTTCCACACACAACAGTGTCTAGAGTTTACTCAGGATGGTGCAATATGGGGGGGGGGGTCAGCATTAGCTCTTGTGGCAGGGAGCGTTACAAGTTAACACACAAGCCCAAGTTCATCTACTTACAGAAAGTTCGCCTACGCCACCTGGGGGATTTTCACCCAGGAAATAGATATAGACCCCAAGGTTTATTATTAGGTCACACAGGTTCGCTTCTCTTATAAAAAAGGTAGGCAGGAAACATAGGTATCGTATAAAAATACAAAATTTATTCACAAGGAATACAATGAAGTAGAAAAATCGCTTAAAATAGCCTCAATGATAAAGTGCCACTCCTGGCAACTCTCTCTCCAATGACAGTCCAATAAATAAAATAAATAAAAACAACTTACATAAGACAGAAATTCACACAACTCGATAAAAAAAAAAAAAAAAAAAAAAACCCACACACACACACACACACACACACACACACTAACCTACAGGACTGAGGTTACCCACAGGAGTGATCACCAGCACTAATTATCCAGAAGCACACTTCCACACACACCCCACCGTGCTCTCAGATCACACACCCAAACACTTCAAAAAGTGTCCCACGCCAAACGCTGAAGCAGCACCACCACCACAAAAGATCCTTCACCCGTGGGACCCCAGCTCCTATAAGAAAAACAAAATAAATCTCATAAACAGAAGTAAATGAAAACAGTCAAATGGAATCACAGATCCATCATAAAGCAATGATGGTTAAGAAAAAGCACCACAATACAGCACAATTAACAATATACAAATATACAAAACACCCACAAACACACACACACACACACACACACACACACAACTCAGTTCAAACTACGGGGAAGACAGGACTCGTAGGGAGCGACCGCGTAGTCTGTAAGCCAGCTCCGATAATCAAATAGACGATCCTCCACCCCGAGATGAAAATAAAATAAAAATAAACAGAAACCAGACAGCAGCAGCAATCCCCATTTATTAGTTGCGAGGTAACAGCGTTCTTGCAGCGTGGCAGCAGAAAAACGACGGAGCTGCAACAATGAACGCCCAGAACGAAAGGGAGAATCCTGCGGCAAATACGAATAAAACACAAAACAGTGTTACTAAAAGTTACATATCACCCACTAGAATTCCCCACTCGTAACCACATGCAAGACACTTACCAACGAGGATAAATGTGCTTTATAATCCGTTCACAGGCCAGGATACACAGCCTTCATATAACCCGCTGCTAAACTCAAGTACAGGGAACTGCACATTTCTCAAACCAACCGCCAAATTATCAAGCCCCAAGCGAAGCTAGACGACCTGTTTGCTACAAAACAGCTTCAACTCACATACCTGAAAGGAGAGCAGCCATCAACTCCACTACCGAGGCAACCGAAGGAGACACGCACACAGATGAAAAGACAAGCTAGGATGCAACAAACGAATCATTAGTGCCACACGAACAGTAATCAAAAGGTTAGCGAGCTGCTACGTGCTAACAGCACATACCTGAAACCACCGTCAATAAACAGAAAGGCTAGGATCCGAACGTGACGCATAACAGGCCGCAACCAACCAGCTCTAAAATAGGAAGCAGTCGTCGCTGATTGGTTATCACAAGTGTCAATCACCACCACTTCCCTCATTCATACTGCCACACTCTGCAGATGGAAATGCCTTGTTGATGAGAGAGTTCAGTGGAAAATTGCCAGACTGGTTTGAGCTGACTGAAAGGCTACAGTCACTCAGATAACCACGCTGTACAATTGTAGTGAGCAGAAAGGCATCTCAGAATGCACAACACTTCAAACCTTGAGGCAGATGAGCTACAGCAGCAGAAGACCATGTCGAGTTCCACTTCTTTCAACCAAGAACAGAAAGCTGAGGCTGCAGTGGGCATAGGCTGGACAGTTAAAGATTAGAAAAATGTAGCCTGGTCTGATGAGTCTTGATTTCTGCTGAGGCACACAGATGGTAGGGTCAGAATTTGGCACCAAATGCAGGAATCCATGGACCTAACCTGCCTTGTGTCAACAGTCCAGGCTGGTGGAGGTGGTGTAATGGTGTGGGAAATGTTTTCTTGGCATGCTTTGGGCCCGTTAATACCAATCAATCATCGCCTGAATGCCACAACCTATTTGAGTATTGTTGCTGACCATGTGCATCCCTTCATGGCCACAATTTACCCATCTTCTAATGGCTACTTCCAGCATGATAACGCACCATGTCACAAAGCAAAAGTCGTCAAACTGATTTCATGAACATGACAATGAGTTCAGTGTTCTTCAGTGGCCTTCCCAGTCACCAGATCTGAATCCAAAAGAACACCTTTGGGATGTGGTAGGACGGGAGATTCGCAGCATGAAAGTGCACCTGAAAAATCTGCAGGAATTGCAATCATGTCAACATGGACCAGAATCTCAAAGGAACGTTTCCAACATCTTGTGGAATCCATGCCACGAAGAATTGAGGCTGTTTTGAGAGCAAATGGAGGCCCTACCCTCAATTAGTATAGTGTTCCTAATAAAGTGCTCAGTGAGTGTGAATCAGATTAATAAAGAAATCTGTCTTTTAACTGTCATTTATTCTTTAGCAGGAGTGTGCAGTGGGGTGTTGAGGAATAAGCAAATTATAAAAGGGCACACCTTATGCTCATTGTGTGGTTCTTATTCTCTCTCTCTCTCTCGTGTTTGCGGGAGAGAAGGGAGCTGAAAGACGATGTATACACTTAAAAGAGTGATTCAGCAGTTCAGTAAAGATAATGGCTACCCACAAGTTAATCTTTTTTTGTGTTTCCTTTGCAATTGTTTAGTAGCAAAGTTGAAGTTAAAAATTATTACAGTCTGTGCCAGACTAAGGTAAGGAAAGTTTGGTTTCCATATTCCTTGTTTTCTGTTGGCTGTAAGAACTTATGTTGTCTTATGAAATGTTTTGCAATCTCATTTGTTTCAGTAATGTTTTCTTAGTTTAATTTGTTTCTAAGTTTTCTTAGGGGTGTGTGTTGGTTAAGTAGTGATGTTAGATTCTGTTAATTTAGTCATATAAAGACTGCCGTGCATCTTCCCATTACTATTTCGTTTTTGGTTTGCACTGTTTAAGAGGGTCATTTAGCAGTAATCATTACAAATCACTGGCAAAATAAAACCATTTGAAACAGGCGCATGTAGTGTACTTTGTGCAAAGTATACAGATCACATGTGAATTTAACAAGACTATTTAACCAATTCGTATGCACATACAGACAATTCGACTGACTGAGAAACACAAAGAGGGTGAACTAAAAAAAACATTACCGAAACACTTGATATTGCACAGCTCATAAGACAATAGCCCTAGGCCAGGGGTTCCCAAACTAGGGTTGCATGATTTACAAAAAGGAGAGAAACTCACAATTACCTCTTTTGTTTCATTCATTTATTTCACAAATTAATATTAAGAAATATTGAAGACAGATTTTGTGTGCTAATATTTTGAAATGCTATGGTCAGTCATATTCAGACAAGCCACATCTAAATTAATTGGGTACATGTTATTTTAGACTTTTTCACTATCCTGACACACTGCACCAAAGTACATCAGCAATAAAAATAGGCAAATTTCTCTGTCCATCTACCCCTACTAAAGCCAATTTTAAAAACCCTTCATGTCACTTTCAACCCTACCCAAATTTCTGTTTTGTGCACCAGTCTACTAGATTTTCTAGATTAGTAAATACTTTTGAATGTGAAGTCAGAGTTTTGATTTGAGATGCAGCACATGACATCAGTCACAAAGACGGAGGAAAGCTTTAAACTTATAAGCTCTGTCTCTCTTAATGTTGCTGTCCATAAAATCACTAATTTTACAGACAGGGATGTTTTTGCTCTGATGCACCATCTAGTGAATGTAGCTTTTAAGTCTTCTGGATGTACATAAGATATGCAGTGACTGCGTGAATAACAATGCCTTGTGAATAAAAGGCTGATCAAGCATTAGGTTGCAGAAAATTCATAAGGCCCATTTGGGATCGTTTGCCCAAAAAGTTTGGGAACCCCTGTCCTAGGCCTTAAAGCCAACACAGCACAAGAAATGTTGAAAACAACCTTTCCATAACACTCAAAATTAAATCAGTAAACTTGATTTTTTTTTTTTCATATTGAATTTTGCAACATGAATTTGACTGGATAAATTTGAGCACTGAAATTAGCAACCTGAATATAGGATTTTGAATATTTGAAAAATTAATTATTGAATCTGATTTTGCAAAGACTGAAAAAGAAAATTAATATAGATACTTTATTATTTGAATTTTAAAATGAGAGTCTCTACACACAGAAAAAAAACATAACTTGAATTCATTCAAAATAAATAAAAGCAGATGTGTGGTTTTCAACATTGTATATTCCAATATTATGAATTCAGTTGTCTTTAATTTTCAATATTAAGAATTGAGTAGCTTTTTCAAATCTTTAATTTTTTTTTAACTATCATCAGGAAGAACAGAGTGTGTGCATGTGTTGTAGTGTTTGTGATTTGGGAAGTATTAAAATCACATACAAGAAAAAAATTTCCAATAAAATTTAAATTTAATTATGGTCCATCTCTTCTGTCCACTGGTTTGGATTTACCAATGGAACTGATGTCTACATGGGTTCTTTAAGGTTCTACACTGGTTATTGAAGGTTCTGCACAGGTTTTTCAAGGTTCTGTATGGGTTCCTCAGGGTTCTACAGTGATTCTTCAAGGTTCTACACTAGTTCAAGCCATCTTTGAATAGGTAAGGGTTCTGGGCTTCCACAAGGGGTTTTACTTTGTGAAAGGGAAACATTCTGTTGTAGTGTACTCCATAGAGAAGGACAAACCAAAGAAATCTTAAGGGTTCTAGATTTATTCATTTTTTTTTCCTGTTTTTCTAGACTATAAGTCTTTCAATTCATGTGATTCATGTGATTCATACTGATGCTCACCTTGACTTCCCCTGGCTAAAGAACAGCTAACACACACACATACACAAATTTCATCCGGGTGTGTGAATGAGTCCCACCTATTCCTATGCCCTTGTGGAGGTGTGACTGCAGTGTCTGTAATGAGTGGTGTACAGAATAATACAAACTCAATAAAAAAACATAATGTGTCACAGTGCCACCTACTGGCTGACTGACAGACAGACAGACAGATAGATAGATAGATAGATAGATAGATAGATAGAACTTTCTGTCCTTGGTACAAAGTGCTATGTTTGGTGAAAGTGCAACACTGCTGAACACCCTGAGAACACCATCCCCTCTGTGGTGGTACGAATGGTGGTGATAGCATCATGTTATGGAGATGCTTGTCATCAGCAGTGAAACTGCTCAAAGTTTGATAGACAGATAGACAGACACATTATCAAATAAGAACTTATGTACATATTTTGTTTTCATCTCCACACTGAAAACCATGAAACAGAGGTTTAATACACTTTTTTGAGAAGCTTCATTTGTCAGTGACACAAACCAGGTGTTCATGTGGACGTGAGGCCAAAACCCACAGAAATAAAACTACGCTTTCAGAAATATCCGAGTGCGTGTGGAGGATAAGTCTGAGACTCTGAGTGAATTTGCTAAACCTGTTAGTGGTGTTGTGAGAGAACATCGAATTAACGTGGCTCTGTATCCTTCTCAGCCCAAAGAGGAAAAGGAGTGTTTAACCCTCCTGTAGTGCACACTACTCCTCATGGCTGTGTCTCATTTCCCCCTTAGCCATCTCGTGAGGTTTTAGATTTTATCAGATTCAGCTGCACACACAGGATTGTATGCAGCATTTTAATTAATTGTTCCATTTGAATGTAAAGGTTACAAGGTGTTGTTTTGACCTTTGTGTCTCTGTGTGTGTTTGTGTGCCTTAAAATGTATTTATTTCAACCATCCACACCTCTACAAACCCAGCACAGCATTTCAGAGAGAGAAATAAAAATAGACAATAATGCAGGAAAGAGAGCAAAAAGAGGGTGAGACAGTCATTGGAGGAGGGGCATTTGTTTTCTCTCATGTGGAATATCTCAGGATGAAACTGCATGCAGCACTGTGAGAACTCTTACCAGTGTATCTTTCTTACTTTATTTATTTTAGGAACCAGGGACTTTAGTTTCTGAGTAAAAGTTCCAGAAAAAAAATTTGTTTCTGTTCCAGAGTCTGTACTTTAGTGGGAACAGGGGACAGACCTGATATTATTAAAACCCATAGGTGTCATGTTGGCTAAAGTGCTTAAATTAGCAACAACAACAAAAAAATTTTATTGCTTGAGTGCTTGTAAATATATTACCTCCCCAACAGAGTTTTTGGACTGATGGTATTCCTAGTTTGTGACCTTGCAAGCCAGTATCAGAATGTATTTATTGATAGACTTCAAAGCTCTGGATAAGGGAGTCTGCTAAATGCCGTAAATGTAAATGTGGAGTAGTGTTTATGGAAGCAATCAACAATGAACAAAGCACTGTTGTGACTCAACCTATGAGCAAAGCAGAGCTTCAGATGGTTTTGGCACTTTGGGTAGTAGAAGAAGAAATTTGATGTGGTACTGGTATTCGTATTCTTCTTGGGTGACACAGTATTACAGTGCATAGCATTGTCTCCTCACAGTTCCAGGGTTCTAGGTTTGATCCTAAGATTAGGTGAATGTCTCTGTGATATTTCACACGTGCTCCCAGATTTCATGTAGGTTTCATCCAGGTTCTCCGGTTTCCTCCCACCTCCCTAAACATGCAGGTAAGTGGGATTGGCTAAGATATATTGTCCATTATGGTGTGAATGTGTGTGTTTGATGAGCTGGAGGGAGAGTGAGTTTGCACATCTGTGTAGAGGAAAGGCAGTAAAATGAAACTTAGAGGATTCTGCGCTAGATCACTTTCAGATGCTAGTGAGTTCTGAAACATGATTAATACTAATGCTGTTTTTATATTACAACATTGTGGTGAACAGATGTTATCTGCGTGAACGAGGTCAGATTAAATTTGTCACTGCAATGTACACTGCTCAGAACCTTAAAAAAAAAGTTGACCTTTGACCCTGTCCCTGTTTCATCTCTCTGTTTTCTCTCTGTTGTTTTTATCCTCAGCATAGTGAGCGGTGGTGTGTGTGTGCATGCGTGTGTGTGTGTGGATGTTTTGTATATTTTGTTCCTTATGTTACTATGTATTGTACATGTAAAACAATTTACCTGAGCCTCGATATAAGCATTTCAGTGTACATACACTATATTGCCAAAAGTTTTGGGACACCCCTCCAAATCATTGAATTCAGGTGTTCCAATCACTTCCATGG
>CM075014.1:4727382-4741165 GCA_037576675.1 Pangasius sanitwongsei | reverse complement strand
TGACGCAACCCTCTCTATTTATCCGGGCTTGGGACCGGCACAGAAGTCACTGGACTGTGACCCCCATGGCTAGATTACATCTGTATCTGTAATAAATGCTAATAATATAGTAAGAATAAAGTATGAATAATAATAAGCTATAGTATCCGATTGTTTACAACAACAACAATAATAATAATAATAATAATAATAATAATAATAACAATAATAATAATAAATGAATGTGCTTTAAATAGAATATTAAATTATAAACAATATAAAAAAATGAGTAAAGTATTATCACAAATTCCCCCTCTCAGAACATTGTGTGTTCCCCAGCATGGTAAGTGCTGCTCTCTTTTTTTATAGTCTATAGTCACTGCTCTCTTTTGGGTTGTTTATAGGCACTGTGTACATTTTGTTTTTATTTTGATTCTTGTCTCCGCCCCATCCTGTCATTGGTGTGTTTCCTGATTGTGTTCAGGTGTTCTGTGTTTAGTCCTTCATTAGCCTGTCTTTATATAGCCTGTTGTGTTCTACTAATTGTGAAGTCTTATCATTTTGTCCGTTAAGAGCCTTAGGTTCTTGCTCCTGTGGGCCTCATTATTTCTAGGTTTATTGTTTGCGATTATGGGTTATCCCCTTTTGACAATGTCCTCATTTGATTGCCCTCTACCATGGACTATGACGCTGATTACTGGATTGCCCCCAATGAACACTATGCTGAGTATTTGCACTTGTGCCCTGCCTAATTAACCTGCATATTATAAGTATTCTTTAAAATGCAAAAATTATTTTATTTCATGTTACACAAGAATAATAAATATATATATTATATAGATTGTATATAATATTATATATTAATAAATATAAATATATAACAATAATAAATCTAAACTATATTTTTACTAAAGATTTTAGATAAAAATAAAATATTCATTAAGCAGAAATCCATAGAAAAGATGGTAAACAACTGGTAAACAACAACAACAAAAAAAGACCTGATTAATAATAAATAATCATAAATAACTGACTTGATTATTACTATAAGAAGACATTTTATCCAGATTCTGTGTGATAAATGTTAAATGACACCTTTCAGAGATTTTTTTTAATTCAAATATCATCTATTTTTCATGCAGATCGTCAAGTCTGAACAAGTTGGCATTTTCACTCGGTCCATTAAGTTTGTTAAACAGTGGTTTCCTTTTTACCCTCTCTGTGAGGAGCCTGTGTTTCTCTCAGCTCTCTAAATCTTCCTCTGTTTGCTCATTCACTTACTCTCACTTACATCCCCACTGCTCTCTCTCTCTCTCTCTCTTTCTCTCTTCCTTTTTCTATCTCTCTCTCCCTACCCAGCTTTCCAAAAAAGTAGTGAAGGGATTCTTGTTGTGTAAATCCCTCAGTAGATCCCCTCTGCATTTCCATATTATGTTGTTGTCTTGTGTTTTTTTAAACATAACTTTGATTTTGAAAAATAGACTATGCATTTGTCTGAGAATCTACAGTCAAAAATAAACTTGATGGAGCTGTTTATTTCTATTTAAAGGGTGCACTCTTGTGTGAAAATAATTCCTGACTGTTTGTTTTAAAGTTACAGTCTCGCTATAGACAACTGTCCCAATAGTTCAGATTACCATCAACTGAAAACTGTTTTTGAATGACTATTATTTACGCACTGTTAAGACACACCAACCCTTATCTGATAGCTTAGCAGTTAATGATCTCTGTGGAACAATAACCATACTAGACGGGTTGTGAGAGGCAGACAGAAACAGAGGCAGAGAGAGACAGAGAGAAAGAGAGACAGATGGAAAGAGAGAAAGACTGACAGAGAAACAGCACAAACACATATACATCCCACGCTCCTAATACTCCTAATTTTTTTTTTTTTTACTTTAATATACGCAAAAAAAATTTATCTATTTATTTATTTCTGTTGTTCTTTCTGATGTGTTCTTTGGCAGTACAAATGTTAATATTTGTTTTTTATAATAAAGCAACATTTGCAATTTGAATAAAGACAGAGAGAGAGAGAGTTATAGACTAATCAGACAGTAGGACTAGTGAATGATGTTCAGGTGTGAACACACCCCTTCTTTCTTTGACTTGTTTTTCTCTTCCTTGCTCAGGCCTTCATGGAAGTTACAGTACTTTTTCTGCTCTACTGGGACTTGACATGTAATTAATCACTGTGAGGTCACCAGTGAACGAGGATTTCAGCTGGGTCACTATACGCCATGAATATAAAGTAGCCTAAAATGCTGGATAGCGGCCAGGTTGAATTTTAAGTGACCACTGTCCTAAAATGTCTCTGTTTCTCTCTCTCTCTCTTTCTCTCTCTCTCTCTTTCTCTTTCTCTCTGTCTCTTTCTTTCTTTCTCTCCTTCTCTCTCTCCATTTAGCCTCCATCTTCTGACTCTCCGTTTGTGGTTTGGGAAGAGTGATCATTACATATGCAGTTTGTTCACTCCTCTTTTCGGGTTCTGATTCTCTGCCCACTCCAAAAACGCCCACTGTCTCGTCTCACTATAAAAGCGTGTGTCACTATCTAAGAGAGAGGGAGTAAAAAAAAAAGTTGTTGATAAGGCATGCGTCCTCAGAGCAGTTAAGGGTCATGAAGTTTAAAGTCCTGTTGTGTTTCTGTGTCCTGAGCCAAATAAAGCAGGGTGAGTATTCAAATGCAATGACCATTTTGTTCTGGTTAAATCAAACAGGTAAGACAGTGTTAGGTGAGATTTGTGGGAGTGTCTATATCACTATGAATATTAGCATACAGCAGCACAACCAGTAATCACTGGTTCTCTGTTAAGTCAGTGGCAATGCACTTCAATATACATGTTTACTAATGTCTTCTAATTTAACTGTGTAAAGTGTGTAGAAATCTTATCCAGCATCAGAACCTGTCTAAGTGTAAAAAAGATCTCTGACAGATAATACTGTGACAAATCAGCCATAAATACTATTTGCTTTATTTGTTTGTTTGTTTATATGTTTGTTTATATGTTTGTTTATCTTGCTAGCTAACTAGCAAGCATATATTAGGTAAACTTGGATGAAATGAAACATGTAATTATTTGTTTTCTCCATAGTCTCTAAAAGCAGTTGTTATGTGCATATGATACATACATATTGCAGTTTGAACTTACGAATAATTTAGCGAAAATAATTTATTTGCATACTCATACTGCATGAGCAAACCTTAACACCATTACTACCCTCATGATGACAACTAGGATCATGGTGACCCTGTATATACTATATGGAAGGGCTCCCAGTTTTCTTTACCAGACATAAAGTATCATGTTATAACTGCTATGTCAGTTTTGTATCCAAGATAGAGTTTATTGTATACTGTTTGTTGTATTTTTCCACTGTAATCACTTTTTCCCCATGTTGCTGCTCTATCGTATTATCTTAAGTCCGCAAATGTTCACTTGATTCTTGGCATGCAGCTCCTTCATTGACTCCCTTATCAGGGGTTTCATAAAGTTATTCAACACACCATCAAATCATTCTCTACTGTAAAAGTTCATTGATTTAGCACAGGACTGAAGCAATACTTACAAACTCTTGATTTGGTCTCATGTTGATTTGAAAGTTCAATTAGTTTTAAATTCATCATTTTTTCTCAATCTTCTCAATGTTTTTCTTTCAACTCAACATGGAAAATAATACATTTTCCTGCTTTATCCTTTTATTTTGCATCACACGTCAGGTTTTCATAGTAAACGTTACTAAACAAATGCAAGCAGAATAACTATATGTCTAGGACAAAAAAATGAGTGTCTTTCATTAGTTTAATAAATGACCAGAACCATAAATATTTGTCGGTAAGACATAAGAGTATGACGGAGTAATTGCACTTGGCATTAAGTCAAGGACTTATTACATCCCTTCATTACTATAGATGATCAGATAACAACAACGAATGATGTAAAGACAGAGGTTAATGGTTCTTATCTTGATGTTGGTTAATCCAACTGAAAGGAAGCTGTACTTGTACTGTACAGTGTGCAAATAGCATTGTAAAAAATCATATAAAAACAACTCTCATGTCTTTTATGAATAACTGGGTATTATTGTTAAATGCTACTGTGAGTCAGATTATGTATTTATGATCACAATGTGTGCGTGTGTGTTTGTATTAAAGACAACCTGGAATCAAATTGGACTTTAAAATCTTGTTAGCTCATGGTCTTGTTTAGTTTGTGCACAATTCATGTTTCCAAATTAGTTAAAAGACAAAGTTCTTCTTTCTCTATGATCTTTCACAAGTGCAATGATTTGTTTCACCTTTTCTTATTTGACAGTGTTACTATGGAACACGTTAATCACGAATATTAATTGGAATAGAGCATGGCTTTTAACTTACAAATCCTCAATAAAGCCAGAAAGTTTCATTTGAAGATTGAACACAATATATACCACACAAATGAAGAAAATTTCAAAAAAGCTTCTTCTTCAGCTTTTCAGAATATAAAGATTCTGAGATTAAGTGCATAGTATATCTTATGGTTTTAAAGGGTAATTATTATAGACAATGTTGAATTTAACAGATATTGATTGATCACCATTTTGCAACAGGTTGAAGTGCTCCTCATGCTGACCATAAATTTGGCCACACATTTGTAACTAGTCCTGGCTGCACGTACAGGCTTATATCATTTTCAAGTCATGTCAAATGGGTTTTTATTGTCATTACTCTATATAGCTTGAATACTTTGAAACGAAATGTGGTTTCTCCAGGACCATGGTGCAGCACATAACAGTATGCATGACTACATAAAGTGCAAATACTCAACAGTGTGAGACGAGTACAGGACAATGAATACACAAAACAATAAATACACAGGCCAATGAGTACATAGGTGAATAAGTAGACTGAGGCAGAAATTGTTGTGGAGTCTGCTGGTGGTGGCACGGATGCTTCTGTACCTTGTGCCAGATGGCAGTAGAGTGAAGAGTCCATGGCATGGGTGATAGGGGTTGTCTGCAATGCTGGTGGCTTTCTGGCCTTATTCCTGGGACTAAATTTAAATTGTCATCTGCTTCCTCTAATAAGCCAGTGATGTTGGAGGAGAGCAGTCCTTCACGACTGACTGTAAGGGTTTTTGTTGTTATTTTTGCTGTTGTTTTTTTTTTTGACATGGTATGCCAATGAAAATCTGATGAATAAAAATTTGATGAAAGTCCCGCTAACTCGAATATGCCATTTCACTCAGAAATATATCAAGCTGTGGAAGAAAAATGCCTTTGATTTTTCACTTAATGTTGTCTTTTACCACTTGCTTTTTGTTAAATAAGCCCACATAGCAGTATTACTAAATAAGCTCTGTGCTGATACAGTGGTATCATTTCCACCAAACTCAAGATAAACTCCACCTTAAAACACATTAAATAAATATATGTATTGAAATTGTAGTGAGTTTAAAGACTGTGGTGCCAATTTGTTGGAATTTTTCACTGATGTTACATGGGGACATTGCTAGCTCAGTTAAAATGGCGTATAATAAGAGAACAAATTTCAACAGTCTCACACATTAGGGATAACAATCAGGTCTCACTGTTAGCTCCTAAAAAGAAACACTCAAGAGCTTCTTGTCTCACCCATTTTCCAGACATGTTCATTGGGAAATCAAATCTAGAAGTAATGGAGACAGCAAATGTTGGACTCACAGAGTTCCAGATGCAACACGGCCATATGATGCTGAGCTTCTGAGTTACAGTAGAGACTCTTGGCTATTTAGTGATCTACAAGATGACCAGTGTCATGGCATTGACAGCAGTATTAGCATGAAAGTTGAAGCATTAGAATCTGAGCAAAGTGTACAGTTGAGGAGATGAGAGAGCTGGACAGACTAAAGACTAAGCAGAACGCTGCATCACTCTCTTTAGTTAGAGATAAACCAGTGGCTAAATTTCAGCGGGTATTTGAACATGTAGGAAACTGTTATCCAAATTTTAAACTAAAACAAGTCAAATTTTATGAATTTAATCATAAAATAAATCTTTTGTACCAATGGACATCAGATATTGGTTATACATATTGATATGCAAGTCAGTCAGGGTGCATTTTTCCTTTAGGCTATTACTCAGTCGAGCTACAAACACTAACAAAGCACTCAATCAACAATTGAAGAAGAAAAATATTCAGTCAACACAGACTCTTTCTTCTGATAACTGTTGTAACATTATGTAATTTCTTTGTCACAACATTCTGGTTTGTATGTAAGTGATGTTTAATTACCTCTGCCCATTCCTGTCTTCTGCCTCCCAGTATTTCCCACAGAGATATCTGTGCATCTGAGCTCCTCTGTTGTCCTGCCCTGTTCATTCCAGCTTCCAGACAACGATGAACTTCTCAACGTCACCTGGTCCTTCAACGGATCCGTCATTGCATCCAATAATCAAACAGAAAGTGGACATCACTTGACTCCGTCAGCCAGTGGACTCAGTGGATTTTTCCCCCTGATAGTGTATAATGCTACTCCACACAATCAGGGGGTGTATGAGTGCCATGTAAAGAGCAATCTGACCAATTATTTCAACAATGTCACACTGATCATTTTGGGTAAGTTACACAAGTTACGTATCGCCGTGAAGATGATTCCAAAATTTGGGGTGCCTTTTAACTCTTAATTAACTTTTAATAAAATAAACCTTTTTTTAAAACATTTTCAACAATGAATGTTAGAAAACATGCATTTAACAATCTCAGGCAGCAGTATCATTTTACAAGGTGACAGCAGCTGCATTTTGCTCTTAAATGAGTAACATGGTGGAATTTTTTAGCTTAGAATTAGCACATACACTAAATAACCAAAATGTGGTTAACTAGCATCCATGCTATTGGCATGAAGACATTAAGGATGTTCTAATGATTTACTTGAAATGTTTTTTTTATATATATAAAATTTAGTTTCGATCTATAAATTGGGTAAAAGGGTTGTACTTTCAAAGTGACCTTGTCAGTCAATATCACAATGTTGCAACTTATGCAAAAAGAATGAGAGAACATATTTCTATTGTTCTCCTGATCTTCAGAAAATTCATATGATTTATGGAATATTCCAAATATTTCACAGGGGTGAATGTGTTCAGGTAACAGGGTCGAGATAATTTTGTGGGACATCCAACAAAAAAATGTACATTTTTTTCATAACCTATAATGGATTACTCATGGAAAAGAATAGTGTCTTTTAAATATACATTACATACATATTTGTAAATTTAACTTCAGTGGTACACAAATGGAGTCCCAATTATGGAATCAGCCATGAAATCTATAGTCCTGTAAGCAACCTATAAGCATAGAGAAGAAGAACAGACATAACACAATGTCTAGCAGCAGTAAGTAATGGCAATTTGACTTCTGGTAGAATTTTGAAGATGTTTCAACTAAGAAGCTTCATCAGTTCTAGGTTATGCTCTACCACAAGTCCTGTCACTTAAAATGACCTGGACAATTAAACACCTTACAGGACAAACAAAGTCCTGTTTAGCACTTACTTTCTCATCTAGTGAGTGGCTGTTCTGCAGGTAGAAGAGCCTTGTTGATCAGAGAATAATGTCCAGACTGGTTCAGGCTGACAGCAAGTCTACAGTAACTCAAATAATCTTTTTCCAATCTTCAGCTGTCTAGTTTCATTGAACCTGGGCTAGCTGTAGCCTCAAATTCCTGTTCTTGGCTGACAGGAGTGGAACCTGATGTGGACTTCTGCTGTTGTAGAGCATCCACCTAAATGTTTGACATGTTATGCATTCTGAGATGCTTTTTTGCTCACCATAGTTATAAAGAGTGGTTATTTGAGGTACTGTAGCCCTTCTGTCAGCTTCTCTTTACTGACCTCTCTCATTAACAAGGTGTTTCCAGTCAAAGAACTACTTCTCACTAGTTAGATTTTTTTTTGTTTGTTTTTCACACCATTCTGTATAAACTATAGAGACTGTTGTGGGTGGATATCCCAAGAGATCCACAGTTTCTGAAATACTCCAGCCAGCCTTTCTGGCACCAGCAACCATGCCACAGTTAAAATGGCTGATTAGATAATACATGAATGTGCAGGTATGTTTAAATCTCACTCTTCTTCATTTGCAGCTCCACCAACCATATCTGTGCCTTCTCCAGAGGTGGTGTTGGGGCGAGAGAGTGCAGTAGAGTGTTGGGCGAAAGGCTTCAGTCCTCCTAACATCACGTTCTCTTGGACACGAGCAGGCAAAGAGATCAGAGCTCCTCAAAAAGCCAAAACAAACCACACAGAGGATGGTCTATATGAAGGTCTCAGCCAGCTGGTGTTCATTCCTGAACTTGCTGATCAAAACACTACATATGCCTGTGTGGTGAACCATGAAACTCTGGAGAAACCACTTGTGAGAAAGTTCAGAATAAACATCACCAGTGAGTTTCTTATATTACTGATAACATTGGGGTCATCACTGGAGTCTATGTGTTTGAGGTGTTACTTTAACTTTATTTTTATCTTTCGCAGAAACATGTAAAAAGGGAACCTTATCTAATGATGCTAATGTCTTAAATTGTATGCACTTAATATATTACTCTGCAGAATATAGCCCTTTATACAACAGTTAGTTATAGTCCACTAATTTGATTGGACAAGCTGCATTCCCGTGCTTATATTTAGTATAACCGCACTCGGCCGTTTCACTGCTTATATCACTCTGCATCTCTGTGTCCACCACGTAAAATTCCAATTCTAGCAACAGTTCCACTGAAACTGTTACTAGAGTAGTGTTAGTGATATCATCAGTGATAAATGATATATTTGTCATGAATATAACCTCTGGCTTAAAATATGAAAGCTCATCAGATAAAGATGAAAAGAAGGGAAGCCAATTTCACCAGATGCACCTTTAATGGGAAAGTACAAATCAATGTGATTGATTGTGAATGTGAATGACAGCCGTGCCGATATTCAGCATAACCGCACTCTTGCTTGGGTGATATTGCTTAATTAAATCACAGCACTGGTGAATTCTCTGTTCTGAGTGTGGCAGAAGGTGTTCATTCAAATGAACAGCAGCTCTGATACTATCAGTGTTGGCTGTGAGACAAATCATTTCTACTAACAACTTACACAAGGACTTGTATGACTGACATGTCACTTAAACAGATTAAACTGTATATTGATAAAACAGTTCCTTTAGGTTTTCTGACATGGGAGAGTCTTCAGGAAAGAGAGCTTTGCTTTTTACAGCGTCTGGTTAATATGATAAGTCTGAATTTCTTTTGTCTTTCTAACGTCAAGAGAGAAGAAAAGATTACTAATGAACTCCTGTTTATAGCTGTTATAACAAGTGATAACAGGAACTGACTTGTTTCATGAACATTCCACAACACTAAAAGTAACTACAAACAGATTTTAAAAAAATATGCTGTGGTATACGAGGAATAAGATATGCTGTTGTTGGAATGTTATTGGACCAGCATGCCCTGTTCTGTTTTACTATTCTTATACCACAGCAATTTGCCAATGCTAACAGGTTTTTTTTTAATTTATTAAAACAGTGTCATAATTTTATCTGTTTATAGTTACATTTAATGTTGCAGAACATCCTTGAGACAAGTTAGCTCCTGTTATCAGCTATCAGCTTTGTCTTCATGTTATCTTAATCTTATGTACATGTTCATATATCATCCCAGTACATACTGTATGTGTGTATGGGATAGGATGAAATGACACTAAAATTGGACTGACCTAATTTCTTTCAATCTTCCTGCTTTTCCTATCTTCCAGTCCTCCCCAAAGTCACCTTGTCTGTCGTGCCATCCTCTTCACGCTCATCCCCCCTCACTTTAGCATGCGAAATCAACGGATTCTACCCACAGAATATGTCTGTGCTGTGGATCAGGAATGGCACTGTCCTGCCTGAGACTCCTCAGATCCAACAGAACAGTGATGGAACATATAGAATGCGTCGCTTTCACACTCTCAGCATTGAGGAGAGAGAGAGAGCTGGACAAGTGCAGTGTGTGGCTCAACAACCTCATGTATCTCAACCAGCTTTGAGCTCCATTGACCCATCAGCTGCTGATTCGTTGGGTAACTTTCATAAATATACTGCATGTCAAGTGATTTTCGCTTAATGATCTTTGTCTCTGATTCCTGAAGAGCATCAACATTGAGAACAGTGTTAAGACTGAGTATGGGAGAAGTTGAGATTTTTCATGTTATTGTCTTTTATAATGTTTAATAAGTAAAAGGGCTATTGGCTTCTCATCAGTGTTTATTGTCCTTCTTTCTCAGTCCAGAAGCTTGTTCTGACTAAATCTGCAAAAGCCTCAGTGGCAATGATGATCATCTCCCTGGTACTCGTCCTTCTGCTTTGTTTTGGCTTCTCCTGGAAGAGAAGAGATGGTGAGACAGCATGAAGAAACAAACATACCTGAACAAACATGTTCCTAATTTTTCATGCCATTATAGAGTTTGTGTTGCCACTGCTCAACTCAGACATCGGACGTCTGGGGTTGGACTGTTATTAAACTCTATACCAGGGATTAGGGGTGTCAAACTCATTTTAGGCAACAGACCACATTACACTGTCAAGTGGGCCAGACCAAAAAAATGTCAAGTGGGCCAGGCCAAAAAAAATAAATTTAGTAGACCAATAACACATCAAAATCTGTACAGTTTCAATGAGCCTATGCCCAAGGTAGCCTCAGAGTCCTGTTCTTCTTCCACCTCAAGGTTTAGCATGTTGAGATGCTTTTCTGCTCACCAGAATTGTAAAGAGTGGCTATTTGATTTACTGTAGCCTTCCTGTCAGTTCAATTCTTCCAGTGTTGCAGACTCAAGTCAAATGGACTTGACTTGGACTCATGTCACAAATTTCAACTCAACTTGACATAATCAAAGAAGACTTGCGACTCAACTATTATGACTTTTGACTTCACTTCGACTCGGGCCCTTTGACTTGTAAAGACTTGATTCTCAAAACCAAAGATTAAAAATGATACATGAAAATGAAAACTGTGGGCAGTGAATTAATTATTCTTTTTCTAATTTTCTAGTTTTCTAATATTAACAATTCTAATTTTTAGCAAATCAGCACCATTCTTCATTTCCAAGGTCAACATTCAACCAGCCAATCATCTTTCACTAGACAGTGACAAAGATGAAAGACCGCTCTTTCACCGATGACAGAGGTACTTTTTCAGGAGCCATGCTCCTGAAGATAGTAGCTTTTGCTTACAAACATTATGATGTTTGCAAAACAAAAGGGTTGCAACATGTAGAACCTGTGGTTCAAGAATATCAGATGCAAAAGGAACTTAAAATTTTACATTTGAAATTGCACAAAGAATGATAAGTAGAGGTTGAGGATTTATGTTAGCTATGCTTAGATATTACTTAGCTATTACTTAACTTAGCTTCCTTGTGCTGTCCGCCAGTGGAGTGTGTTTTCAGCCATGGTGGCATTGTACTATGGCTCCAATTTGTATAAATGACTGACAGAATTTTGGCCAATTTGGTCTTTTGCAAATGCAATGCATCATAGGGCCAAGTTAGTTCCTCTTATACCACACTCACACATGCATACCCTTATTCACACATTCTCTCTCTCTCTCTCTCTCTCTCTCTATATCTCATACACACACACACACACACACACACACACACACACAATCTGTACTTAATCTGTATGAGTATCTTGGATCTGCAAAGTGGTCTGGTGTGAATGAATTTTTTTTTCTATACAAATAATTACTCTGGCATTAAATTTGGTAAAGAGCACATTATGACTTGTTTAGGACTAAAAACCTAAGTTAAGGAATTGTAACCTGACTTGTGCTTGTTAGTCTGGACTTGAGAATTGACTTGAGACTTAAATGCAAAGACTTGTGACTTACTTGGTCTCAACTCTGCATTCTCCTCTGACCTCTCTCATCAACAAGACATTTCTGTCTGCAGAACTGCCGCTCACTGGATATTTTTTTGTATCATACAGTGTAAACACTGGAGTTGTGCATGAAAAAACCCAGTTTCTGAAATACTCAAGTTGTTTTGGAAAGGTATATATTTACAGAGTCACACTTCTAGCCTGCTAATGAAGACATAACACGTTTTGTCAGTCGTTGGGTTTAGGGCCCTGAGTTCATTGCTATATTCTGCCCCCTAGTGGAATAACAAATTCTAGCTCTTTTTTAAAATCTTTCAATTCAGTTACAGCCCATAGCACCTGGCTAACTCAGTTGGTAGAGCATGGGACTCAGGATTGTGGGTTTGTGACTTGGGTGCCAACCCCAGCCACTAGGGGGTGCACAGGCTAGTGCACTCTCAGTGTGGGTCCCAAGCCTGGATAAATGGGGAGGGTTGCGTCAGGAAGGGCATCTCTGCCAAATCAATATATGGACAATGGAAGGTGATCCACTGTGGCAACCCCTGATGGGAGCAGCCGAGAGAACAGCAATTCAATTATGGTCCACAAGATGATTTTAATTTAGAACATGGATGAACCATATATTTGACACCCCTGTTCTATACAAAAAAAATCACCTTGACTTAACACTGAAAAGCTATAACATCTCCAAATATCTCTCTACTCCTTGTAGAGAAGCAGAAAAGTTTAAGTGTGTCATGCATCATTCTGCCCCCGAGGGTGGTGGTGGGACAGAAAGGCCGGGTCACCATCAGCATAGAAGGAAGGAGAGCAGATCAAGTCCAAACTGCCTGGTTTCTCAACGATGTCCCCATAGCAGATACGTCTTACACAGGTAACTCTCCCCACTACAAACCTTTAGAGATAGAGATAAAATAATATTTAATATGTGATTTAATTATAAAGAGTGTGTACATGTATGTAAATTAACATGCAACAAAACACACACACTATACCAAGATAAGCATCAGTGCAGTCAGATCCTCAGTCACACCCAGATGAGAGACAAAGGTGTTTACATTCTCGCTAGAACTCTAGACACTGATCCATTTCAATTACGCAGGTACTGTATATGATTAACCATGTTAAAGAATTATGAAAGCAGAATATTGTTGATATTTTGATGAATCAACTGCGACCCTGATAACACAGTTACTGAAGATAAATGAATGAATCATGATAATATCTAAATTGTGAAAAACATTAGCCAAACAATATGGTATGAAAATTGTATATTGGGACTAACAACAGACCATTATTCACCTTCTGTATCTCTTCCTGTGGAGAAGAAAGAAATGGCTCAAGAAGTCACACTCCAAGGACATCCCGTGTATCAGTGTTGTCAGAAAAAGTCCCTCTGCTGGCCTCTACTGCTCGAGGTTATTACAAACTGCACACACGGAAGCCTGTGCACTCGACCGGCCCCACCAAACAGCTCCTTTCCTCCTTCACCTTCATCCCCAACCTGTCTGTTCACAAGGGGACCGTCTTCAAATGCCAGATTTCCTATAAAGGGAAGGACAAGATAGTGATGGAGAGAGTGTCAGAGAAGTTTACTGTTCTGTGTAAGGAAGCAACATTTAAAACATCATTTTAAAATTTGCAACATAAAATATAAAAATATTTTTATATTGCATATTTACATACAGTGTAAGTTTTCTTTCAACAAGCAAGCTATTTTCTTTTTATTATTTTTCTTCTATATGTTGTTTTTATATACAGTCAGGTCTGGAGTTTTTGTGATTTTCCTTAATACAACACCACAATGGAGTTGAAATAAAACAATCAAGATGTGATCGAAGTGTAGAGTTTCAGCTTTATTTTAAGAGCTTTATTTTAAGAGGTTCCACAAAAATATGGCATTTACCATTTAGGAATTACAGCCATTTTCAGCAAAGTACTTC